>LUCH01000781.1:58603-88537 GCA_013368495.1 Paragonimus heterotremus
CTATCGTCGCGAACGATTGAGGCTTTTCTTTTCTAATTATTGATACATTTGTTTAATAGTACCGTAGAAATTGTTGGATCCAATCTTGTTCTCATTTTGGGGATCCGTTTTTGGGCTACGCGTAACTCAACGATCAGGCGTGAATCGTTACAATAAACGCTGTGTAAATTATGTACAATAGTGTGAATTGCTTGATGATCAAGCACATAAATTTATGCGTTTTAACTTAATAGAACGAAAATATTACCGCGCAATTCTGTATGATTCTATCGGCTCTTCGATAAAACTCCACTCCTCAGCAAACGCTAACTTTTGGCTCCCCAGGGGTAGTTTTTATAAAAAGGAGTCACTGTACAAATCTTATGCCAGTGTCCTATGAGGGTCAGTTTCCTTATCCAAGAAGTACACGGAAGAGTGCCATAGCTGCTCACCGCACTCCGTTAACTATCATATCTAGATAGTGTAGTCCGCTGATCGAGCCTTATTCCCATTGGACAATGTTTATGAACAGTATTCACACTCACCAGGGTACACAACGCGTGCACCATGTAGCAAATGGCACCAGTCCATTTTCGTACATTTTTCACTCCTCCTCAGTGATCTATGAGCTATTGATGAATGGTATCCACATGATCTTAAAGCATTCTCAGTAGGGTTTCGTATGGCAGTGTTTGTTATCATCTGCATCAAATGTTCTACAGAGTTACTTTTTTGTGGTTTTCATACTTCTTTCGGGTTGGTCACCATTTTGCGCATACAGTTCTCTACCCTGTTCACACTGTCTACACGTTACGCATACACTTCTGTCAAATGACTCAAAATTTCTTTATATACATTTAATACAACCAGGTTAAACGTGAACACAATTAGGACAAATTTACTATTACATGCACCTAAATAAGTCTAAAGCTCGACTTCGGCTACTTTCTCTTACTTTTCAACCCATATCTTCAATCGGCCTAGTCACTTTTCATTCCTATTCCGGTGGCCTTATTTAGTTTTGTACTTAGATTGAGGGTTCTTAAGCTATTAACGTCCTAATCTGTCCAGTAATCTCGCTCTATCTGATTAAGTTTGTCCAGTTTGCCTACTCTTGCTTTAAAGCAGCACGTAGTTCGTTGTCCGCATTCTACATTCGGCATAAGAAACCAATTGGCCACCGAAATCCTTTCGCATTCAACCGATAGCCAACTGGCATCGCCAAAGTTTACACCTGACCACCTCGCCCTATCTGTGCTTTGTCCGGTTAGGGGCACATACAGTCCTCGACCACTTCACCGTCGGACACTAGAAATCACAGACCACGACTCTCACCTAACATATATATTGCGAGACTCCGCTATCCTTGGAATTAAAATTGTACACCATATAACATACACAACTCTTATATAGCTACGAGAGAGAACCTATTACCGGTCTACCGTGCGGACCCAGTCTGTAATTTCAACGTTCTTTTTCAGGTATCTGGTATAGCAAAATGACTCTATTTACAGACGAAGACGAATTTGATACCGGTTTGAAAAGATTTCAGACCGAAAACAGCCGGTACTTCCTTTCTTTACCCCTTCTGTACTGTAAATTGTAAGTTATCGGGCGGACTCAAATTTCTCCCTACAGCTAATCAGCGGAAACCCATGTTGGAGTATTCGACGTCGCCTGCAGTACATACCATCGTCACTTTACGGCTCAAAGGGGATTGCACTACGCAGGTGATATGCGCATCCTTTTGAGTACAACTCGGTAAAACTTACCTGGTTCCAGTTTCAAGACACTCTTAGTAAACGCTAAATAATGTCTCGCCTCGTAACCGTGCGGGTGCACTCACGAGTATGGAACAGCGACGGGGAGCAGCACCTTTCCCAGACAGCGGCGTGGAGATCACCACATATTGAACTCGCCTGTGTTCAGTAGTGACACAGTGTATAATCCTATCAAAAGAACCTACCTTACCAACGAGCTCACGTCATTGAGGTCACCTCCAACAACATGCGTTAATCTGCTTCACTGTTCAACACGTCGTCGCACTCCGGAAAGGTCAGTATGTTTATATAACACACCACCATCCACCACAACAACAGCTTCTGACTCCCGAAGTCCATCTTGTGTGTTGCCGATCTCTACCTACTCTCACAGGAACAACCAATCTGCCCACAAACTTATGAATTTCGGACGGTGACTCCAAGTTCCGAGAACGTCATCCCAGGTCCCTAAATTATCGTACCTTACAATCATGCATTACCACCACGCAACGTCCTCATCTCGAGGTATTAACGCGTAGGTCATTCACGTCTTGATCATTCACCACCAGTAACTCACCTCAGTCATAAATATTGCCACTCCGGCCGAGCGTCACTGACATGATAACCCGCTGATTATTCAACCGTTCAGCCCCGCCAAGACCCAGTGTGCCGGTAATCACATTCAACCTTCACTTAACTAGGCGTGTTACACCCCAACCACCCCGAATAAATTACTTAACGCATTTCCTTTTTAGAAGTTTAGTCCTATCAAAAACTCTCCAACACACGCAACTTCAGAACACCCTTCCACCATCATCATCAACGGACGCTTGTCGCCTAGCTGCCGGCGGCCTCCCACCCAGGACAGAAAATCCACATCCAACATCAAGTAGATTAAACTAAGTCGACACGATCAAGCCAAAACTATCGATCAGCACAACAAAGCTGCAAATAGCTGTCTGCTTACACAACGATCGAGCATTTGACCTGTTCAGCATCACGGAACCGATCGTACTATGAAAAACCAACACTACTAAACAACAGTTAGACGAAATGTGCACCACCAGATTTTCAGCTGCATGGTACCGCCACCATAACGAGGACACGAACAGAGTAAAAAAAACAACAAACGACTAAGCCGATACAGTGCTGACATATTCGGAACATTCACAAGAAACGTCGTTAAGACGCCGCATCAGCCGTTCCCTATGGGTGATGACGCCATACACACGTGGACAATGTCTAACTTCGACAACTTTATGGATTACTGAGCCACCGTCTTGACAACAGTGCACAAGTTCTTCTCACTTTTTTCTGCAGGATATTGTGACCTTCTTTGTCGTGTTCAAAACAGTTACTGTACTGGAAGTCTCCTCATCGGGCTTGAACTTATTTCGAGCCGAATACACGAAGTAACCTGTTGCATCTATTTGAGCACTTTCCATTTTACTTTCCAACGCAGACCACCAACCCCGAACCTATACATTGCTCCGGTAACCTTCATCCTAAAGATAACTTTCCCCGCATCACAATGAAACTTTCGTTTCACTACCATCAAATCTGCTGTCAAGTGTTGTTTCCACATCTTTCTTTTCGATCGGTGTTGACTTCATTTTGGAAATTACGGGCAAGAGTTTGATCATTTTCGTTGCGAGGACCACCCTGAAATCACCTTCAGTCTTTCTGTTTTACTAAATTCTTGATTGTCCTAACAATAAACTATTGTCATAAGTTTGCTTTGACATTTCATTAGCTGTTCTCAGGATTTTCAATTCATACGGCGCCTCATCCATTTTTGCAGTTACCTTCGAAACCTTTACTCTTTTGGCGCTGCTTTTTCGGTCACGTGATCTCATCTCGTCGGGGAATACACTTTGGAAACTCCTCATCTCCTTTCCTGTTAATCATGATTCTCAATGAACCTTTGTTGTCCTTTGACCGTTCTACTTTGTTTCCGACATCTGGTCCCCGTTGGCCTTCTGATGTGTTTAAGTGATGTTATATTATTTACTGATTCCAAAGATGCACTGTTGACTCACCTGAAGCACATTCCAACCAGTCTGTTTGAACAAAAATTGTCCATCAGCCTAAAAAACTGGCTGAAGGATGTTTGAAGACCACCATGCTCGATACACCCCGCTCACCTTCGCCAACAGAATTACGCCATCCTCAGCGTCATCCACATCCTGGAAGATACTTATCGCTCACCGTAAACGAAAGAACAAACTTCTGACGGACATCATGGACACAAAAATGAGGAACAGAGAGGTCAATCAAGCACTTCTATAACCAAAACTGACATAACGTCTTCGTTAACACCTAATCTTTCGCCTCACATCAACTGAAATTATGGGTAGTGCATAAGACGTTAAGATTACTGGACAACACAGTCAGAACAGCAATTTACAGGTGACTCTGGTTACCCAAAACAAAACAAGCGCATTCTTCCATGCTCCTATACATTCCAACAGATTAAGGATTTCCCATCTGTGTGCCTTCCAACAAGATACCGCGACTTGATTGGCACCTACCTTTAACAAATTTTTCACCCCACTGTAACCCGAAAGACATTTTTAATCGAAAATGTTCAGACCCCATACTAGTAAATTGGAAGGTTGTTTGCATTGGAGTTGCGGATACATCTTGGAAAAAATCTCTTTGAAAGCTCGCAGGTGTGCGCAACTCCTCTTCTGTTTCATTATCTCACAAATGGTTGAGAAATGTGAGCAAGATTTTCATCAGAATCTTTACCAGCACAGTCAAATTGCGCGCCGGAGCACTACCTACGAAAAGCCCACAGGAGTACGTCACAATCATAGAATGTTAGGTGCTGCTGTGGAAAACGTCGTGAATCAATTCCACGTATATTGCAATCAGCTTAGAATCTAGCAACAGAACAACCTCATCTTGACCTCCTGTTAAGAGCTGCGATCGAAGCGCCTCTCCATTGTAGAGATTCTTATTCACTAAGAGTGTCCTTTCATCAAACTTGATATATAACTTCTCAAAGAAGAGGCTGTATTCACAACGGGAACTGTCCTCTATGCTCCTCGCCTAGTGAGCATGACTGGCTAGTCGAAGAAATTAAATAAAGATACCCAAATTATACATTCGGATAACCAAACTTCCCCGCGATTAGGATCGCAGATAAATCCCAGATATGTTCGTCGCTTTTCCCATCAGACTCTTTTATTTCCTGGATTTTTCAAAATAAAACATGGTAGCCAATGTTTAACCTCCATGTTCGTACACAAACTTATAGCATCCACATGCAGAGAGCCAACGCAACTTGTACTAGGAATGATAATTATAACATACCCGACAGTCATATCCACGAATTATAACTTCGTTTTACTTCAGAGTATGAGATTTATTGAAGCTTCCTCGTCTGAAATTTCTTTCGAGCCAAGAGAGTAAAAACCCATTCCTTGTTAATATGCACCATCCGTGACTGTCAAATGTAACATGTAGAAATTAACTGTGTAGGTTGTCTGATATTGTTTGAAACATACCCGCGAACTATTGAATAACCAGAACAACTTGTGAACAAAAGATAACTTGGTGTGTCACGTTAACCATCCGGACTTCAATGTTCAGTGTCTACGGGATGATGTCGTTCATAGATCGTTTATTGCGGATCGCCCAAATAATTCAAAAACGTTTTGAAACAACGGATTTCTCAGATTACATGGAGTCTGACTGACATCTGGAATAATGTAAGAGTTGCGTGAAAATCAGAGCACTGTGTTATCATCAACAGACAGTGATTGCCTAATAGATAAGTGAAATTAAAATCGCTCTATGAATAGCGTTTTAAGGAGAGACATACGTACTTTAGAAGGTTGACTAACTGTGTCATAACACTAGATATTCACTACAGTCGGAAATCGGTGCTCGTTCATTTAGTTGAGTAGTCAGCTTACCTGACCGGGTGTTGTTGGGTCATGAACCTAATATTCCAGAAAAAGTTTGGAACTGTGCTATGTGAAGGTCACGATTAAAAACAGGAAAGGTTACTTCAAATGTTAAATGGGCATTTTTTAAACTGAAAACAAACTATTAAGTATTCACGTTTACAACTGGTTTTTACACTTAAGTGTCAACAAGAAGGAGCCCGTAATCTTCACCAGATGAAAATACGGCATTAAAGGTTTGTTTTAAATCAGATGAACCTATTCTCATTGTCCAGGCGATTAAGGGTAACTGCGGACTACTTAACGAGAGTACAACATTTAAATGTGAAGTAATATGAGAATTTAGAGTAGAAAACTGTAACCTCATTTATGAATAGGAATGAGGACCAAATAACAGATATTTGTCTACGGCGAAATATAAGTTAGGATAGGAGAAATAGTACAATTTGGGCCCGAAATTTAAAATAATTCTACACCTTTGCGAACTGTCAAAATTCTTTCAACCCATTCACCTAGTAGACTCATTTTGGATGAGCTTGGCTCTCAGCCACATGAGCATGCAGGCTATTAAGCAGGAACCTTGCAACTATTAACAGTGAACTCGAGTCGTACTATCAAGCACTCATGATTTTGTACGGAGAATTAGCTCGATCACTACTGAGCGTGATGAAGTATTCGACAGTTTCGTTGTCATAACTTTTTATCAGTATGCTCCAGGCAGTAGTATTAGAAACAACCAGATGGTTGTTAATACACTACACAACTCTGGAATAAAGAACAAACTTCACCAGTGACCAAATAGAAGCCGATACATTAGTATATTGAGGTACGAACTACCATGTTTACATTTTAAAATAACGTTCCAGAACATGGACTACCAACAGAATTTTTAGTATCCCCTGTGTTAGCAAACATTTACCTGGAACAATTCGAAGAAAAGGTAATGAGTTAGTTTAAAATCTTACTGTTTCCGATTTATAAAGACAGCATTTTTGTGACGGTGAGACCAGATCATGTTAAAACAGTTTTGAGAGACCTTATTCGGATAGATTTCAAAATCAGCTGGACAGTGAAACTGGAATCCAGTAATTCTGAACAGCGACTTCTGGACTATTTGGTACCTAGAAAAGGACGGAGTCTCGAGACGACCGTCAGTCACAAAACTACAGGCGTCCCTGATATTCTTAGCTATGAATCTTCTCATCTTAAACAATTTTATGCCAGTGTTACAAGCTCCATGTTCCTTGCAACCTCCCACCTACACACATATGCGTGTGACCAAAAGATAGCACACAAAGAAACAAAGGTACCGTCACTGAGCAGACGTTCTCTAGCCAGTTTCTTGATAGATATATAAGACGGGCGCTAAACCCTGCGTCAAAGATGCCAAAAAGTGGAAAATAGACCAGCTGATTTTCGATTAAAAAAAGGAACGTCACAAGCTATTCGTAAACCACTAAACGTAGTAGGCACCAGGACTGTTTTTCGACAATCTTGCTGCACCTTAAGGATCTCTGTCTTTCTGGAAGAACCAATAATTATTTTTATGGAATGAAATGCAAGGGCTGTTCACAAGGTTATGTTGAGTAGACGGCATGAGAACTTAGAACCGGAGTAAAGGAACACCGAAGGAACACTGTATTGGCGCCCGAAATTAACTGGTTTACCAGGCCATGATCACGGATTCCGAAATCGCTGGTCACCTGGTAGACACAAGTCACAAATTTGACCTTAAACTGCAAAGGAGCGCTTAGTTCCGGAAGCCGTCGAGACCGCGAAGGCCAAATGCGTCGTGAATAGAAATAACAAGGTTGAACCCTCTGGTACGTGACAGTCAGTCTTAGATCGATCGAACTGACTCACATTGATGGTTGGATAAAACGACAATCAATAACGTATCAAGATTACGATTCCCTTACCTACCGTTCCGATCTCACTGACTACAATGATCGCACATCGCTTCCGCTGTTCGCGTGTCCTCGATCTGTTGCAATTAGCAATTCTAAACCATCATTGACCTCCCGTCCATGTACGCTTGATTCGATCCGTGACCTGTTAATTCTTGCTTTGTTTAGTTGCTTACGACTAGCCTTCCGTGAAAACTACCAAATGTGCAACTGGTTCATCTGGTCTGAAAAAGCTGCTGTGTCAGGAGAAAAACATTACCAATAAAATAACTTACCGACTGTACACCTGTTGTTCTGAAATTATGCAAGTTATCGTTAACAACCGTCCTTCCTATAAATGGGATTACCGGTCCAACCGTGTTTACTTTTTATGCACAGATACGACTACCGAGTCACACTGAAGAGTAGGTCTTTGAAGTTACAAACGGGACGGTTGATTTGCAGACAGCATTCACCTGTCGTCTAGGTATGTCATATCTGAACCACCCTATCATTCTGGTCATGTCACCAGTCAACGTTTCTGAGCATGTGCTCGATAAACTTATTTTGGCTAGTAAATCGGGTCCTCAGACAGCTCAGCCGTCAGAATCGTTACGTTACGCCTTACCTTGTCAGCAAACGAGATTCGACCGTTACTGCGTTTGGTTGTAAACCACTACATGATCGGCAGTTGATAGATCGCATACAAAATCACTACCAAACTCCACACGCCGTGATCAATGTAGCGAACAGTTACAATCGATTGATTTGAGTGTTTGCCAAAAGGTTTTGCCTTATGTGATCTTGGGAGAACAAATTAGAATACACTGTTAAACAGCACACTTTTATCCGTTGTACATTCAGCTTTCTAAATCCGACAACTGTCATCTTGTCAAAGGACCAAAGTCTGGTATTCGAGCGGTTGAACTGACGACCTAATTTACCCAGTCCCAGAAATAAAGCTGAGTGCCATACGCAAATGAACATGACCGATTTATACTCTGGAGACGCTTCTGGGAATTTTCCAAAATTAATCTGTTCCAGAATTACAGAGTCACAAGTGGTTGGACGTTGTCTGCTAAGGTCACCGACATATTTTGGCTTATCAGAAATCCAAACTTAACTACAAAGTGGTTTGATACTTGACAACAATATGAAAAATGCAACAAAAATCAAAAAAATTGTAGACTGGCAATTACAATGATACTTTGAGTGAGGTAGATCATCAATCTTTGTGTTTAATTATTTCGAACGGATCTGTTCAAGGCCTATGGATCCCAAGAGTCTCGACAGGAGGTGCCAAATAATGGGATGTTGTAGGTGTTGTTTGAATGACTGATGAGACGTGTGTGATTGATTGATTCATTTGGCCAACTTGCAATTCCAAATTTTCAATGCGTTTGACGACTTCTGCTAGCTGTTGCCGAAGTTCCGCATGCATAGTTAACAAAGTTTTATTCAGAGTTTGACCCAACAATTTTAAGCCTGTCTCCATTTCCACAAATGCGGTGGAATATATGTTCGGACAACCCGGGTCTTCTTTCTGTGTGACGCTGATGGTTTGCACGCCACTATCGTCCAATTTATTGCTTGTGGCCACGGTTGTCAATGTTGGCTTGGTAGACACTGTTACTGTGGGCTGACTTTCGACCGGGATGCGTTTTGATTCTTCAAACGATTCTTCATTCAAGTTTTGAAGTTTTGGATGGGTGGCCCTGTCATAATTAAAATAACGTATTGATTCACCTACTACTCAGGTTGTGACGATGTTGAAATGTGACAATTCTTTGACTTCAAACACAGTTATACTCATGATTTTCAACTGAGTCATTGTCCTGCACCATTGTTCAGTATCACCAAGCCAAAAACGTCTGCTCACTACTATACTTTCGTTCATTATTGCGGCCTACGTTTGTTGAGCTATTCGTGTTACGATATGAGCGACAATGAAAATCAATTGTCTCAAGTTCATGTGCCCGAACAGCGTCAGCATGTGACAACTGACGTATGTGTAGGCCTGGACGTGCGGACTATGGTGGTTTCTTCCACTTCTGCTAACACACCAATGGGCCACTCGATAAAAGGTACTCATCTCAATGGAACCGTACATTAAACCGGCAACGGCGTGGTTCACTTGGTTCCTTCGGTTTCTCGCCGTTTGCCGTCTTCGGTGTGTAGTGTTGGGGCCACGCATTCGTGATTCCCAGGCTGGCGATATATATATATATATATATATATATATATATATATATAGGCAGCATGTCCTTTTGGCTCTCAAACTGATTTAGTGCAAGCCTACAGCTAAGTCCTGAAACGAGCAGTCCTTCAGCTTATCTTACTCTTGACCATAAGTTAGTTAACTTGAGGCGTATCATGGGACCGATCTTTCAACTTCCATTTAACCCAGGTGACGAAGTCAAACTTTGCTCACGTTGTTTACGCCCCAAGGCGAAGTCGATCCGTGATACAAATGGCTACGTCAAAATATTGAAAGCACCATGTGTTGCAACCAAATTAGTTAGTGGAAAGTAACAGAAATATGACTGATAGAAAATGGACAGCATCCACACTTGCCTACAGCTTGCGGGTCTAGACTTTTCACCCAGTCCTTTTTGAAGAGAAACGGCAGATTCAAGTTTCGCTCTTGTTCTAGTTCATCAGTAATGCCTAGGTTTGACACTGTTAGGATTCAATTTTTGAGTGCGTACCCATTATGTAGTCCTGTCGGTTATACTGTACTGACTTCACAATAGACATATCCGAATAATAGTACGTAAATGCTCAGCCACAATCGCTTTTGAATAGTGCTGAGGCTACCCGATCACCCTGAGATGAGGCCTAGCAGGTAACCTGTTGACTTCAACTGACAATCGACGATCAAAACATCCCATCATGTGGAAGTCACACTTAATGGGCAGTGTTCTAGTAGCTTCAAGACAGCGTAGTGACTATGGGCGATCACACTATACTACTCACAACACTACTATGCAGTAGTGAAGAATAGACGTCTATTCGAATATTGAAGTAACCTAGGGAAAAATACAAGAAAGAACATTGGAATTTAGCATGAAACGGTTTTCGGTGCATAAAGGAACTGGGAATTTGCAACCGTTGCAACTGTGACTTTCTGAGGCCAATGTTACATCTATATGAATGTATTTGTTTGTTGTCACGTTGAAGCGTATAATACATGTATTGGTTTTTCAAATAAGCTATCCTTTCACCATCTGTGTTCTTGGCTCACAACAGTAGTATGAAGTTTGGTTGTCATAAACTAAACACTCCCAAGGTCGACCGATCTGAGTATTACCATAGGTGAATGTAATCAAGCGTTTACATACAATAATTTGAACGCATCTTATGACGCTCATTAAATCACTGGTTACTACTGTTGCATTATGAGAATCTAGCTGATTTCCAACTCCATGTCGCAATAATGACAAACATTGTCCACGAACTTTGACAAGAGCGGGATGTAAGTATATCGCTTTGCTTTGAAACAGGTAGACTAAAAATGCAAAATGAGAATGCTGCGGTCATAAAAATTGTTCGTCAGCAATAAGGTTTTCAGTTATTTACAGTTTCAGCAAGAACAACTGTACGAGATGGTGTTTTTATTAGTAAAAATGTTGGACTTGACTTGCAGTATTTTTCTTAGAAAGACGGTTTTGGAGTCCGTCCCAACTGATCTGCATATCTAGGTTACTAGCTGAGGATTGCAGCGACATGTGAAATCTAGACAACATTATGAAAGACTGAGCTCTGGAAAAGTCTTTCGTTCTATTTATGAGGTGAGTGACAAGAACATTTCTAAGCTGTTGAGGACATAATCTGTTGTCTTATCGTTTGGATCCTTTGGCTTGGTACTTATTTTGGTCCGGAGTACGAAGGTTGTACAGTTCCAAACGACAGGCTTGTCAAATTACGGTGCTGGCTGACAATGATCGAACTTTTGCCCACAACCATATTTTACAGTAATATTGTCTAATTAACTGGATTCTCTGTTTTTCTGATAAACGCTTATCCACACTACATACCTGTCTTTCTTCGGGCAATAGACCACAAGTGTAGTGATGTTTCAAAGTGTGATTTTAGGCGACTTCTTCATCTTTAAAGTTGGATGCTGCAGTTTGTTTTAATTAACCCTACTTACCAATACTCTGGTCCACGTAATTTAGTAACATAAAATAATTACACACTTGCCTTATGAGAGCCACTGCCATTTGTAACAGCATTAGCGTGCATTGGTTTTTCTCAGAAAGTAGATAGTTTACCTTCCTAGTTTAGTGCTGTATATCACAAGCGTAAGTTTACTTGCCGGGTTTGTTCGGCAAGTACATCCGAAACAAAAGGCGGATTAGTCACTCGTCCAAAGCTTTCGTGCCCACATACGTAGCCGGTTTAAGGGCTCATCTTCGATCTGGGTCATGACGAATTTAGTCCTTCCACTTCAAACCCATAGAATTCAGTGTCATCGAACGGACTGCTATACATAAATAATTCTTTTCGACCAGTACAACTATTTAAAATCAGGTGACTACTTGAAAGCTTTTGCTCAACAAACAGGGAAGAAACAGTACGGTTGAGTAACATTACTTCATTACGACTAAGGATACAGACAAAGTCGGTCTTCCAGCTGATGTATTTCACTTAACCTGTTGACAAACCAAACACTAACGACGTCGTTTAGGTCCTTACAGAACAGAAAAGTAAACCCCCTTAAATTCGTATCACACAACATAATAGGCTAGAAGTGACACAGTCGTAAGTGTAGATAAGCAGCAGTTTTGAATACCTCCTGAAATCTGTTTGATTTCACAAAAATGACACAGTTTACTCGTGTGTGCACCCGGAGAATTATTTCATCAGTCATCTGTCATGTTACCTTTGAAGTCCGACGAACGATTTCATTACGAATTACTAGCCGATCGACAAAACTGCTAAGTGGTGGACACTTGTAAAAGACCCAACAACGCCAGAAGATAGAAGTTTATTTGTAGTTAGGCTATTTCTGTTTTGAATGAATAAACCGTACTTTTTGGTGGTAGGCTTTATCTGAATGCAGTTTCTGTTTTCTGACGCACTATTGGACTTGAAATGTCTTAAACAGAAATCCTAGGCTTGAAGTCACTTGGAGCTGAACACTATAAATAATGCACAACTTCTCCAATAAGATGACATGAAATTGGGTGCTCGTGGTTGTGAGACGGAAGTACAAACAATTAGTTTTTACTGTATCATCGGTATGCAGATCACGTAGGTATGAGGGTTCAGTCACAATCATCTACGATTAAAACTCACTTTCTCATAGTTTGGAGGCTTGATTCTCACTCGACTTGGATGGGTTACGCAATTCTCGTGAGCACCAAACTGGAGCCCGATTGGTGTAATGTGCATCCAGTTAGAGTTGGCCGATAAAACTTAAAAGCGAAGTGACCATATGTGGTTCTAACGAGGGTGGGTCATAGCAGCAACCATCATTTGAAGATGATTGTAGTTAACAGGCGATCGGGCAACCTGATCATAACTCACAAGCGAAAGTGGTTCAGTGTTCACATATGACAATCCAGTCGTGCTTAATGTGAGGTGAATGGCGCAGTGGTTAATACGGTTGCCTCATGAACAGCGTGTCCGTGGTTCAAGTTCCGGCAGTGGCGATGATATGCACTACTGACGAGCTCTAATGAGAGCGAAACTCGAGTCTAGTGCTTCTGCTGTTCGGAAGGGGCCGACTGGAAAGTCTATGGAATGCGACAGCTGCAATCAATTTTGGGTGATGTTCAACTTGAAATAAACCAAATTCCTACTACTCACCAGTGCCAGATATGTTTGTAAGGGACTTACTAAACATTTTGCTTGAACTTATGTCGGAGTGAAACGTCTTATTAACTTGAGCCAAAGTCATGGGGCACAATAAAACACTGGCCAATTAAAACCCGACGTTTCTACAGTTCAATGACTACCACTACTGAGCATACCGTTGTCCTCTCTGGTCAGGTGTCATTTCGTCAATAAACTGAGATCGCAATGTGTAGCTCCTACTCATGTTGTTCCGATATGTTCCGCCAACACTGTTGCGCACAGCAGTGAGTTGTGTTAAATCTGAAACAGCTATAAACCCCAAAATTTTGCTAACACGAACAAGTTACTGAGGAATTGAACTCAAAATGATGATTCAATAAAAGTGTGTACGAAAGTCTTAATTCGATTTTAACTGTGAAAAATAAGAATTTCCGAAAAATGACACCTCACGACAGTTTTCTTTATTTAGCTAATCGAATCTATTATGGAGACTAAAACGATACCGTCTAAAACAGAAAATATACTGTCGTCACATTTGATGAATGCCATTATCTTAAGAAACGGAGCTATGAACATTGTTAATTTTAAGTAATTGTGACTAGTACTTTCTAACTGTCCAATTTGAAAAGTCAGATACTGTTATTCTTCATCTGAACTAGGAATTAATAAAAACCAACAAAAAGTTTGCCATCTGAAGATTCTGATTTTTTTAGCGCAAACAGTTCCTTCACAAAGCGGACTTACTTTGATATCAGTCGAGCCCATTTTCGAGCTGGATTCAGCTGCGCGAGTCCGGTCCTAGGGATGCCACTGGCTTGCGCGCCGTTCTGTACTGACGATGGTGTGGTCACACCACTGTCCGACGGTTGAAGTGTACCTTGTTTCACCTCATGTATCGGGCTAGACAAGCGTGGTGTCGACGTGCAGCTGACTGCTGGTGGTGGAAATTCTGATTCTGACGTTCGGTTCAACGCAAGTCGAGCAGCGTTTGCAATGGACACCCGTGATTTGTTCTGTTCTAAGTTCGTACTACCAGATATACTCTCCAAATCTGAGGCTTCTAATGAACTCTCTCCAGAGACGATTGTACTGAGACCCTGGCTTGGACGCCGGAGGCGAGAAATAAGTTTACGAACCGGATGACCTGGGGGTAGACTGCTAAGTGGGGGTTCTTGGGTGCGTCGCATAGACAATTCCATTTCTCGTTTTACATCCGCTAGTTTCCTAAATATGACCTGAAAAACAATTTCAAAAGATGGTTACCAGTAGTGGAACAAGTAGTGTATTTTGGTAGAATAAATTAAGACACAAGATAACGGGAACATTTTGGAGAACCATGTGTTACAATAATGTTTTACTGATTTTACTAAGACTGTAAAGGTGGTTAGGTGTTGAAAACTGTTCAATAAAAAAATCTATGCATCATTTTTAATTAGGGACACCGTTTGGAAGAGTACCAAAATCATCCAAAGTATGACCTGAAGACGTCGAATTCCATTTGTTGTCTCTAAGGTGCTACTGACTTCCCTGCTAGTAAGTACTTTAGGCCGCCTATTGGTATTACAACGTGTGAAAGTTGCATGTCCTCAACTTTCAATAAGGCAGACATGGTCAACTCATCGGTCAGGTCACGTAGAGTAGCTCACACAACATCCAGTCGCACTCAGCGACACTTTCGCAACCTGTGTTCAACATGGTCGTAGTGTGACTAGCCTTCAGTATACAGTGGCGATAATAGCCAAACTATGCCAGTTTTTATCAGCTGTTGTTATAATGCACGCAGGAGAGAGAACGTTTGAAAAAATTTGCGGCAAGTGCTGGTAAGAACAATACTTGTTCATGCATAACGCATTCCGATCTGCTTCGCGGTTCCACATCTCAGGAGTGGTTTAATTGAAAGGAAGCGGAGATACATAGCCGTACTGTCACTTATAGACCTTGTTTGATGGGGTCAGATTTGGTTGAACACTCCAACGGAAACGTCTGTAACTGTCAGTTTTCCCGACCGGACGCACAGTCGTCTTGTCAAAAGTTGTACATAGATTGCCTAACCGCAAACTCTTTCCTGCATGTCACATGCCGACCGCTTGACAAGATTGGTTGTCTTTTGTCATCAACTCCAGTGGAGAAAGTAAAAAAGTACAGAAAACCAGACATAATGTGGCTCTACTGAACATGGTTTGCGTAAATTTCGTAATGTGGTACAAGGTACTTAATGCTTATGTGTGATAACCTGACCAAACTGATCTGAATGGATGTTGGGAGTGTAGCGAAAAGTCATTCAATAAAGCACAATCTTTATTGTCCAACTCGCTAGTTCCCACGCCACACGTGCGCTCGCGATTTCGAATCACAATTCCAGTCCACAACACCCCCCGGTTTCCGCTCACACGTCGTGTGCACTTCTACCCGGTTTAGGTGTGTGATTTACGCCTTCTATCCGGGGGTTTTCCGTCAGCTAGTCCTCGTCCGTTAATCCGATTTCTTTGGCTTGTCCGGTCGCTCATGCTGTCCCCCGTCCATCCACTGTGAGCTTTGACCGTACTCCACATCCGTGCCGAGATATTCCTGAGAGTGCTGGAATAGTCACGCCTTCAATTTGGTCATCCATTCTATTTCGGCTGCCACGTCTTGCCCGTTGGTCCGATCCGGTCGAGCGATGACTCATCCGGTCGCCCACGCCGTCCTCCATCCACTCGCGGTGGGTTTTTGAACGCACCTCCTCTGTGTTGAGGTATTCCACCGAGAGTTGGAGTGCTCGCACCACCTGCCTGACAGTCCACTACAGGAGCAATCTCCGAGTCCGTGCATTTTCACTCCTTGTTCAGGTTCACGGCTCTGCATTGTGAATTCATGGGCGATGGACGTTTTAATCCTAGGTGTAGATACTTAAGTAAAATCCGAAATAGGGGCGTAGTTTCACGCGTAAATATGCATTAACAGCTGACTAAGCTGGGCTTAAACACGTCTATGTCCAAATGAAGCGTTCCCACCAGTGAGGTTCACACATCAGAATGACCAGCTGTACATTTGGCTAGTCCATAAATTGGACTTGCTCAACTTTATCCACTTTATCCTGGTGGACCTTTGTTGTCCCTAGTTTTAATACAGACCGTTTATTTGGAGGGTACCCCATATCAGGCCGACTACATGCGACCTGGCGGCTTTGTCGTTGTCTACATATGTGCAGCCCGGACCCGACGACACGGATTTCGGACAGACTCAATTGGGGCCTTTCTCCATGTTGAAGCTGCAGTAGCGCCCACTCATGTCACATGTTGGCAGCGCCTGCATAGGCCTGCCATCTAGGGCTCCGGGCCCAGGTAATTTCCAAAAGCGTAGGCAACAATTTGGGCGCAGTATATCTGATACCCAGGCTGGCCAGGTCGTTAGCTTAACCGGCTGTCATTTTTCGGGGATGTACGGATCGCAGTTCTCCCTCCCGGCATAAGCTGCTGATCAGAAGGAGATGTGAACAGTAAGAATATGGGTGTATGACTGACTCACTTTTAACGCTGACATTGCCGTACGATGTGCGCTTGTCTTGAAAGGGAACGTGGTCAACTTGGGAGCACGCACGAATGAAGCGATTCAGACCTGTTGCGACTCCATGACCCCATTGCACACTGCAACTGTAACGTAAGGTGCGACTCAAGCTATGCAGACAGAAACCCTTGAGCAAGCTGCAAGGAACAGCCAACGCCGTTACACTACCATCCCATGTATTAATCAGAGTAGACTGTAAGTTATGGTTTTAAATTCGATTGTTAGACGAACGCTTTAGTGCGTTTCGAGGTCTACGGAACGGATGTACTCAACAGATTCGCTGTGCAAAAATATCATTTTTAGCTGTCAGCTGATGATCAGCACAGACTTCTGAGAAACAAAACACCATATAACCTAGACGTCGAAGACTTATTACAACACTTCACGAAAAGTTTAACACACACATAGCACAGTCTAACAAGTGCTAACTTTTTACCGATCCAAACCCGGCAAGTACACTCAACAAAATCAGCATGATAGTTTAGGGGACCACACAGCCTATTTGTAACAGATTACTAAGAAAGCTGAAAGTAAGAAAGCCGAAAGAAGGTAACGGCGTATTTCATTGGCATTCACTGGGGGTCAGGTTGTGTGTTACCGAACCGGAAGACATGAATCAGCAACACTTCTATCTACTTTATATCGAAGCACTCGGGCGAAAGAAGAGTCTAGTCTAGTTATACCATTTAGGGTAAAAATAGGTGTGGGGTTGACAGCGTTGATATCAAACTGACGATAACGGTAAAAAGTGAAAAATTATGGTCTAAGGATATCTCTACAATGGAACGACCTTGCAATTCTAATTTTACGTTAAAGGGAGGCTTTAACTAGAAAGTGTTCATACTGACCCAAATGAAAAAAACTGGGGAAATGGTGTTAAGTGCAGGTTGAACTTCCAGTATCTGACGGTATAGCATCAATGAACGTTCAGCGCAGAGAGAGGAAGAGAGCTAACCCCGTAGACGTCGTAAAGTGATGTAGTATCCATAAACAGAATTATACTGTGCCCACAGTCGGCAAGTTAGGTGCATATCGCCTAGTGTCAGTGCTATGATGCCATATGATATGTGTCTTTCATTTTAAGTGAGACATAAAGTGACTCGCTGGGTGAAGTTAGGTGTGCTGCTTCAGACTGGTGGTTGACGTTTATACGACGACCGTGCTATATTCTTTATAGTATTCGAAACAAATGTCATCGATTTGCCAAGATTGACAGTTTTGTTGGTAAAAAGTTCAAACCCTGTTTTCGTGAGTAAAAAAATAACTTACATGTGTTAAGAAATTGTCCAACTGTCGATTATT
This sequence comes from Paragonimus heterotremus, assembly GCA_013368495.1. Classification (NCBI taxonomy): domain Eukaryota; kingdom Metazoa; phylum Platyhelminthes; class Trematoda; order Plagiorchiida; family Troglotrematidae; genus Paragonimus; species Paragonimus heterotremus. The sequence goes on from LUCH01000781.1 coordinate 76,793, forward strand.
TGCATAACTAATTGTATTCATTATTGAGTAAATGACACAAGTGTGACAAGCTTTCTCTTCAAGGCGGCCACTGTGAAGTTATTTCCTTAATATTGTTACCCCAGATTTTATCGTCGAAAAACTCACACTTTCTTATGTAGGTCGTTATCATGGATAACTGTTGTCCCGGATACCAATTTCCTATGTGTAACGGATGCGTCGTTGTTGGCGTTTCAGATACACATGTATTAAATGTGAGTATATTTTCTGATGGACACCTGATTGGAATAGTTCGATCGTGAATAATAGCTAATGCAGTCAGAATGTTGCTCACACGATCACTTAACCGTTCTATGATGTAGGTAAGTATAAGATGCTTAATCACCTATCACAATACGAATTGTTTCAAATTAACACCTCAGAGACTCATTGGCTTTTATATAAGCAGTCAAAGTCATGTAATCCATAGAGAGAATTTTCAAAACAATATCATATTAACAAGTGTTTCAGTAATCGAAGTGAATATTAGAATAGCAACTCGGGAATTTATTGTTAATCCAAAGTAATGCTCCCTCTAGTTGTGTACAACTGTGCGCTCTAATGCAGCAGTTGTTAGTTCCATCTAGCCAACCGTCCCGTCAGTGTCTGTTTTGAAAGTGGCATTATCGACATTGGGGATATGAACGTGCTAATATGTCACGAAATTGACATTAATAGCTCATCCGGAGGTTTCGTCAGAATGTCAACTAAGCCAGGGTTTTGCTCGGAACCGCGAACCACTTTATGCGCATGATAGGAAGCTTCAAGTGTGATGTAAGTTTTACCACGTTAAACAAGTTTGGTTACTTGTTATTTCTTCGGTGAAGTGTTCACTCTGTGTGTAGTCTCATTTGGCAAACGAGATCTAGTTGAAGATCTGTGACAGAATTTCACACCCGAAATTTTACAACATGATTCAACAACATATAAATCTGTCTAGTTCACATGATTTTTATGTATGATGTTTTTTTGAAATAGTTTATCAAAATGTTACATTAACCACATAAAATGTCCAATTCTGCGATGTAGAACGGGAAATAATATGAAAATAAGTAACCAAAAACAATAATTAATCTTACTCTGTTACACAAATTGTGATTCAACTCTAAGTTGCGTGTGAAGCTGTTTGAAAAAGCGTGATAAAACTGTAACACCTCTCGGAGGCGCTCCAGTTTGATTGTGTGTAGTGTGCAGTAGGTGAGAGCTCGGACGCTGGCCGCTGACGGAACCGAAGAAGTGCTGCGCCACGAGGGATCTCCGAAAACATCTCCTTTGCCTGTGATAAGATCAACAGTAAAAATATAATTTACCTTCTCCAATTGTTTTATTCGGGTTGAATTCTTCAAAAAGTAAACGCTAGAGAACCACAATCCTGCTCTCAGTAGAGTTTAGAGCAATTTAAATGTTATCGCCTACTGAACTTATCGTGAGCACAGTCGAATACGAAAAATGTGTAATTTGAATCTAGACTTTTTAAAGGTACAGAGATAGCCTTCTACGTCCATGGCAATGTGTGTAGAAGAAATGATGTTGTAATGTGTGTTGTCACCTGTCTTTTTGCTAACTTTGATGATGTAGCATTACATTGTGCTACCTATTCTAGTCTATTTCGTTTGGTTTCTAAAGCTGAAAAAATTAACTGAAACGGTACAAAGAGATGCGGTATAATGGGCTCATCTAAATCGTTTCACTGACGAACACAAACGATTCCGTGTGCACTATTACTATGCCGGCTTCCATTCAATCTTGTCTCTTGATATCTCTAGTCAGCAGTTGATCAAGCATTGTCCAACTCGAACCATCATTAGGTGGAGGCCCACTGAGTTCGAACTGCAAGGATGAATGTTAGGAAACATTACTACCGTTTATAACCCTGGCGGTCATAAGCAGTGCTAACTGACAACCCAAGGTGGACTGTGTCCGTACACACCAGTGGGATGTGAACAAGCTGGACAGCAGTTACATAAATTCTGCCGCCACAAGCGATGTTCGCAAACTTGGTGGTCGAGCGGATGAGAGTTCTGGCTGGTAACACGAAAGACTGTCAGTTTGTTATTCCACTCAGACTGGTTGTAAAAAATGCCCAGCCAACTGCGCAGTGTCCGTTTAGGGGTGATATTCGTGAAATCTTATAAACAACATTTTGAAGTCTAATGGCCACAGCAGGTTCCAGCTGACAATCCGAGTTGGACTAGGCACGTGAACCCTAACGGGGTGGGAACAAGTTGAATGTGAACTAGCTGGTCTGATTCGCATGTGGACAACTTCAGTCATTGTGCCATTTAACAAACAGTACTTCAAACACCGCATAACATGGATGGGAAAGTTTTCTGCAACTCATATCGTTTCTATGGCCACTATGAATGCACAAGTCGGTAATCTCACAACCATTTCTGTATTTGGATCTGCTGCTTAAAACAAATCATTTCTTCATCACCATGTCAGAATTGATTTATTTTCAGTCAGTCTGAGTCTATTTTTTTCTAAGAAATCTGCCTAATTTTTTTAAAATCAGATTATCAAAGTGAAGCACTGTTACAGAAGCTTTTTAATTTACGAACACGTATGGACAATACGGAACATCCTACCGGAGGTTTGTCTTTCAGAGCATTAGGTATTTGAATTGAAGCATAAAGTTGGCGCACAAACTTGAGATCATGGTCAGTATTCAATTATCCTGACCTTAATAATAATACGTATTGCTGAAAAATAAACCTGTACTTAATCTTTAGCATGCACATGTGCGCAGCCGTTGTTTACCATATGCTTAAATATTCATACACTATCCACGATAAGCTTTAGCTGATTGCCGACATCTCATTTTTTCTTGCTGTTTCCTGTCTACATTCTTCCAATTTCTGATATTTTTAAAACACTTCACAAAATTTGGTGTTGGTCATTAATGTTCGTTTATTTCATCCGTTTGTTTGTGATGGATAATGTGATTCATACTAAATTCTATACTAGTGTATTTTGTCAACTACAGTTATAGTATCAACATCATACAGTGTTTAACTGAGACGAAATCTTCAAGTAAAAAACAACAATGATGTAAATAAAAACCGCCGCTCTTCTCACCCAAAATTGCAATGACTTCATCGTCTTGGAGAACTTCTAGTGAGCCAGATGCGATGAAACAAAGTTGATCTACGCTTTCGCCCTGATGGAAAATCAGATCACCCGGAGCGGTGTGTAACGTCTGAAAGTTCACCGCCAACGATCTGCGGCAACCGTCACTGGCTAACCTGAAGGCCGGATGGCTGTTGAACACACATCGGTTAAGGTGAACTGAAATATCCGCTTGCATATCCTTTGGACAATAGTTGAGTACCTGAAATTTGTAAAATCAGAAAAAATATTGTGGGATCCACTATGGGTTAAGTACAAAAAACAACAAACGGTTGAATGTTACAAATCTTTCTAAAACTGAGTCGACTTCATTTTTGTTAACTGGCTTCATTTCGTTAGGTCGGTTGAATAATGCTTAGATCAGTTGTAAGTTTCGATGGTTGTGGTGGTGTTTTGATGGTTTAGAGAGTGAGTGTCTTTATCAACGTTATTTGTTCACTGTTGTTTACGTACGTGTGAGTGCAATCAAACGATGAGTGAACGGATGTGCCTTCCTTTATTAAATGAAAACATTTTACGACCGGGATAACTGAAATCTAAGGTTTAAGACATATAAACGCCATTTTCCGTGAATGTGCATTTCATAGTCAACCAATTAGTTAGGTTTACACATGAATCGTGGTTGACCGACCGATCAAAAACGGATACCGGCTGTTATTTTGAATTTGTCCGTAAAATGGCCAATTCAAACAACATATTTGTGGCCTGGTGGTTGTCGTTAATATAGAAGAACACTGTTGTGTCTTTATAAAGTGTGACGGACCTCCATTCACAAGCTTGCATTCTCAGTTCGAATCTATGAAATTGCGATAGCGTATGTATCATTTTACCACGTTCGTACTGTGCTATGGTATAGAGTGCAGATCGAATCTGTCCTCGAAAAATCCAGTGGAGTTTAAAAGGTGAAACATTTGTTATTGCTTGCCAAGAGCCGATTTTGGCTGTTGACTGAATCAGGACGAAAGTAATAACAGCAATGACGGAAAGAGTCGCCTCGTCAGCTTTAGAGAACTGGAACTACAATTAATGGACATGGTGTTCATGAAACTCGTCTATCAGTAAAAGATCATACTTTACAAGCATACACTGTATTGCAGAGTCGATATAAAAATAGCGTTATGAGACTGACTAGTGCACAAGAGATTCCTTACACCTGCAATTATTCTGCGTTTGTCAAGTGGGGATAAACCGAAGGTCTCTAACATAGGTGTAAAGAAATGCCAGATAATAGTGTGAGATACACATTCGGTGACTTCCCCGTGGAGGTCGCAGAGAACGTTACAAATGTTAGAGTAGTTGAAAACAATGATGTCAGCCAGCAAGACAAAAACAGATCCACCGGAACCGGTTACTGTAACCAGACCACAGCATGCGAAATTTCACTGGTGTCTTGTAACATAAGTCCTGCGATTTTATCGTGCTAATTTGTAAATTAGAAAGTTTTTCTTTTCATTTATAAGTGGCAAATAGAAGTGTGTATATTTTCTGTTTATCCATAATGGCTACAAAATGAAACACACAGGTCCTCTTAAAAGGGAATTAAACACCCAAACACTACAACCAACATACAAAAATGATTACCATGAAGCGGTAATCCAGGTTTTACTGTATTTGTCCCAGTGAGTAGCGAACGTGAAGTTCATGACAAGCACTGGCCAAGTTAGGCAATATATTAATTGGTCAGTGCCAACAACATCAAGAAGGTTGGGACAGTTCAAACTCTTATCCGGACAGAACATTATCATTCACCCAGTGGTTTAAATTTTGACCTAAGATTTCCTCAACTCATGCAGTTTCATTTGAAGTCCAATTTCGTTTAAAGTTGTTCGTCTGAAAAACAGTTGGGTTTGATTGTAATTGCCGCAGTGAATAGCTTAAAATATTTTGCACCCCATTTAGTGAAAACAGAAAGGAGACATAGGGAGGCGCGAGATTAACGCTCTTACCTGTCACTAGCATAAACTCAAACAGTTTAATACAAACTGCACATAACAACAACAATAACGGCAACAACTGAACAGGTGACCCACATACGTTCAGCCTTTCGAACGTCAGTAAGTTATGTGGATGACATTCCAGTTCTTACTGATGAATGTGCTTTTACTTCATTATATGACGACCTGAACTCCATCCACTCAACCCCACTGTCTTATGGAATGGAAATTAACAACTGTTTGCCATTCTTATACATTCTTATTACTAGATGTCAGCATCGGGCATTACACAGATCTGTTTGTCGTAAGGTAACATAGAGCTGGCAATGTTTGCAATTCTGTAGCTTCACACATGTTGCTTATACGCGCGGATTAGTGGGAAGATTATTTCACACAGTCAGAAAGGTGTGTACTGAATATCGACTGGAGGAAGAAGAGGACATATCAGGAAAACGCTAGTTAGTGTTAGTTATTCCGATAAAGTTCGTGGACATCCATATTAAGAGGAAAGAACCATAACTGGAAGGCCGCAATGAAAAAAAAGCATATATTCTTATGGAAATCCAATTCAAGGGTGACCATCTAACTAACAACATTAATCACGAGTTGACACCGGCGTTGCAGCGCACCTATCCAGCTACCCTGTTAGACACTATAGGGTTGGCTCTTCATAACGGTGATACACAACCGATCAATCCGACTCCCACGTAGTATGCCAGTTCAGTTGCAGTTGCAGTGACGTCTACGTAGGCAGGACAGATCGGCGCTTGTATCAGCGTATGCCGGAGCATCATCATAAGGGATTATCAACTACACTCTCTAAAAAAGATCTGCTGACTGTAACAACCTCGAAGAACCAGGCCTCATCGATCGTCAAGCCCATCATAGCAGCCTGTCACGCAGTTGACCCTGCCACATTGTCCACGCTATTGTTGCGTAATAGCAAATCCAAAGTGTTAGCGATTACTGATGCAGCAATAATCAGACGACACCGGTCGATTGTGTGGCACAGGAGTCCCTGATGAAATCAATCACCTTGCCATGCTATTGACTGCACTTCTAGAGCACGAAAGACCGGAGCCATGTAGTCAGTATGTTAAGCTGTTCTTGTTGTGTGCAGTGTGTGTAAAATTTGCTGGTTTTATGTCAATGACTGATGAAAGCAAACCGAAATGTTAACATCTCGCGACATGTCATCTCTCTTTTGAAGTAAATAATCAGTTATTAACAGTCAAACATATACAACACGACATCAACGGTGAGTGCGAAGAGATAGGAAGTGTAGCTGTTTGGGTGAAAAACTTAGGTGGATACCCGCACTGATCAATGTGGGCACAATGTAAAACACTAGCACAAATCTCACTGGATTTTCACGTATTCTGGTGTGATATATGAATATTCAGCCAAACGTTACTCATGGATATTTCTCTGGACATTACTTTTATACTGTACAACTGTCCACTTGCCCCGAACCCATCATGTTGATTATCAGTGAGTTAGCTTACATTTTTCAATGTACCAACCTTGAGATGTTGCAAATCGCCAACCACTCCTAGTGTTTTGTTGGTCAATTCAGTACGAAACAAATTCCGATAACACTGTCAACTGTAACACATTGTTTTTGGGGAGGGTTGTGAAAGCAACCGGAGTGACAACGCTGACGGACGTATTTAACTTTGTAAGTACGAGCTAGAAAACCTTGTGACACAGCCTCATGATAAAATATTTTCAGACACTAGCTTGAAATGAGCCACATCAGATCTTTTTTGGCCCATTTAATAATTACCAGTCCGACCATTACAAGATCAACTTCTTTCAAAACAAATATTTGAAGGTCAAAGACTATTTGGTGAGGAATCAGTACTCCGGAAGTGCTACACACGTCTTATTTATCAGTTACATCCGTTTTTGTTGGAAGGTCTAGCAGTCTGCTAGGGAAACTATGCAAAAACGAAACGAAATTCTCATCACGACGAAAAGCTGAACAGTCAGGTACCTGTAGTAAGGTCTTGAAACTCACAGTCAACAGAATACAGAGATCGTTTACTTCACTTCTAATAGGCTTCGGAAGGCATACACTGATCATTCCAAATGTATGCATTCTTATACAAAATTCGGAGTCCAAATCAAAGGGTTTGCCGAAAAACAGGTCTCCCAACTTGATGGAGTCACCGAACAGGCACAACACACTGTAGTAACCACCACCAGACTTGCTGGTACGGGCAATCGAAGTTAATTCACTCAGCTCCATCTTATTAGTGTTTTGGCCATCTTGGTCTACGATCGATAACGTATGACCGGTCACAAACGTCTGTTTAACCGTTTCAGCGCTTCAAAGATAATGCTGGATTTGGAATCAGCACGCGTCGGGGACTGCAGATAGATAAACTGAAAATAAGATATTTCCGTAAGCAGATCAAAGTAATGGACCGCTGCTAAGAAGACAGTGTGTCATTGTAAAGAAACCGGCACCAACACTGAAACCAGTTTTGTATTGTACAGATGAACCATACGCATCGTGTAGATAATACTGGATACATTTGGCTACAACTGGCTACATCTGACTGATGCATGTCTATTGGTACTGTTTACAACGTTACTCGCGACAATTTGTACATTCCTTGCAGTATATATCCAGCCTTCATTCTTGACGGTTTTCTCGTACATTACGTCTGGTAACAATGTATCTGCCCATAATGATTAAATGAGTCGTGCATTGAACTATCTCCTCTATGGTATTTCAATATACGTGAATCAAAACCTTGCCTCACTTTGTAATATGATGTTGTAATTATTTCGCACCCGCTTTTTCGTCGTGTGAGTATTGTTAGATAACTTTTTTTAATACATAAAATCACATATGTCACCTATTCTGTCTCGTGTTTTTGTAAGTTCCTGTTATATGTGAACTTTAGCAACTAACTTCTTACCGTATTGTTTTCGAGTTTTTTCTAAGGAGCCAGAGTAAAATTATGAGTTATGTTGAGACAACTTGCTGCAATAGTCACAAGAGAATTACGTAGTAAAACACTTACTGTAACAGTACCAAGAAACATCCGTAAAAATGTGTGAAACACAAACAGGGTTGATGTCAGCAATCAGCTGAACGAGGTACATAATGAATTATTTCAACAGTTGTACTAACTGAGAGTATTAAACAAGTGATGCTTGGATCATTTTTCTAATTATCATGATGTAGAAACAGAAAGGATTTTATGAAAACGGATTCTGAGTGTGCTAATTTCAAGGTAGTGTCAGTACAGCAACATTATATACAATGCAAAACATATGACGGAATCTAGTTGAGTTCCTTTCTATTTAAAGTTACGCGTATACTTGTAGTGAACATCGACATACAACCTGCTCTCTGTTCAGTATTTTCATCTGACAATCATCTACTAGGCGTTGGTGGACACAATAGCAACTCCCACTTGGTCAGAATGGTATATTGTGAACCAGTGATATTACTCGATTAATGAGCCGTTTCAGATTACTTGATTGACTTTGGTTTGCTTTGCTTGATAACACTCACCACGAGTTTACCATCTAATCGTTGATTCATTGATAAATCGCACAGTACTTGCCAACTGGTCGAAAGTTATATTCCATTGGGCTACTTATTTGTTTCAGCCACGACCACACAAATGAGGGTTATACAAATCTGCTGCTCCTGAATCACTGTTACACCTGCGCCTTGTAGTAAGTCGTGGCTTTTTGAGCTATCTATTATAGTTGCAATATAACACTTAAATTAACCAAACTTCAAAAAGTAGCACGCCCTCAAATATAGCATTTTTTACATTTCTAAAAAGTGCGACACATGAGAAACGTGACTACAAGCAGATTGAAACAAAGATGACAGTTTTCAGAATAGGTTGGTCAAATTTAGTTAAATCATGGACGCTTGGTGGCAAATTACCTAGTACCAACTACATAACGGCGTTTGGAAACAAATAGACTCGCGAGATACTTTAGGTTATTCACAACGGGCAAAATGAACGGACAGTTTGTTCTAATTCCACAATGAAATAATTCAAACGGTTACAATAAACGAAACGAAAAACACTTTTAGGCACACTTATTTGAAATTAAAAACTATCTTAACCTAATTGTCTCATTTTTGTTCCAAACCGATTAAAAATTACAAGTGTGTAATTAGTCGACCCTCGCCTCTGCATTTTGCTTGTAAATGCGCTCCCCATAAAATATTTTGGCTAAGTTTTAATTCTAAAGCTGACTGGTCGAACCACACAAAACAATGAATTGGTTGGTCTCATTTGATCTCAGTGCGCTGTATGGCAATGATGGTCTCCTTAGAGAAACGTAAGCAACAGTCATTGCTGATGTTATTTACTTACTTCCGCTTACACAACCATTCTGGTTGCAATGTTTTCCACAAATCAGTGTTTTTGCTTATATTTATTATGTGGTAGTGATTCCTGACTTTTTACCTCAAAACACAGAGGTTGACTACAAATTTGAACACATTGACCTCATGAGACCCTTACAGTGTCTCAAGGTAAACCGCGCGCGACGTTGGTTAACATGAACTGAATGTTTCTTTTTTAGTGAACATTTATAAGTAAATATCATAGGCAAATTGAGGTTGCATTGTATTTGCCCGTTAAAAAATGGCAAACCAAACTATGGGATTATCAACGCAAATAAATAGTATACATAATTATGGACTCAAAGTAGCTCATTTTGTCGCAGTGACAGTATCCTGTTTTCAGAGGAAGGATATACAAAGCATGAGGTGAGATTGTGAACAACTAGTTCACCAGTTTGAGACTGTATTATCTGTTATTTCACACATTTAGGTGTTTACTTTGATCTGCGTTAATATGGCTGATTTGTTCTGCCTACGCAAATTTCTGTTCTGGTTCAATTAAACAATTAGACAATGCCGGAGACCGGGTAATTAATCGAACTACGTTCATGGATACGAACACGCGTTTTTTGGCAATTTGGATTAGGCAGAGCTTCGCAGCGTGATGCGTGAGGACTACAAAAAATGTTAATTTATAACTGAGTTCGTTTACTAACTTGTCTCGTTTGAAATGAAAAAGTAATTTCACTCCGATTGCACAAACCACGTTTACGCAAACCTTCGAAAAATCTTCAACGTTTTGGGTATTTAATAGAACGTGAGGCGCTTGTATACGGATTCTGACTGGCCAAGACCCTAATTCATAGACCAAGACATTTTCATTTTCGACAGACTGCAACTATAACTACGGTCAATACAAAAACTCTACTGCAAATTGCTATGCTTGTAAAGTAGTGGCAGCTGACAGCAATCTGAACAACAGTAGTACGGTAATTTAAGCGGTTCAAAAGAAGGTTGTAGTTCTGTTTTTGAATTTTTGGAGATGATATGGTAGGCAAACTTGGACACGCTTTCAAGTGGATGGTGTTGCTCACTGGACTATCAAATAGAGAAAATAAGAACAGAATTTGAGCAACACTAAGTAATGTCAGTTTATTAGAAAACTAACACAAATGTTTCTTTTGAGGAACAGTATTATTGAATACAGCAGCTGGCCAGCGTTTCTAGTTGATTAGTGTCGATCGATCGCGAGTCCGCCTGCAACAGTTTGTGCATGAGTTTTGGTCGACTGAACTTCGTTCAACCAAGAAACCGTTGTAATCAAATCTCATCACATATTATTGACTGGAAATTATATTCTCAGACGATGGACCACAACTCGCAAGCTCAGAATTTAGTGTTTGCAAATAACTGAGTATTTAGGCATCAGAAATTCAGCTGTCATAGCCATTCAAATGGAAAATCAGCCTCGAGGCAAAACCGGCAACACGATTTTGAAGCCTGTTAAGTAATGAAGGAATGACCTATGTTCCATGCCGTTAGACCAGATGAGCAGCTCTGAAAAAGAAATTGGTTACAGCGCAGCCTAATGAGGCAATGACAGACAAGCTGGTACAAGACTCCCCACGATAGTCAATACTGTGTACTCAAAGCTTACCAACCAAGCTGATGTTCAATTATGGATGCAGCAGCGACAGCGCAACCAAAAAGAGTACTATAACAGTGCGGTTTGCGATCCTTACATGCATGTGGAAACAGTTTGGTGTAGAACACTTTCGATCATTGGAATAAGCGGTCTGGTTGGTTCTCTTATCAAGTGTTGTGAATACTTCTTGTATCGTGTGAGAACCGAAAGGGTTGCGACCAACAAACTGAGTTCATTTACGAACCGGTAGGTTCAACCGGCAGGAAGTTAAACAAAAACAGAAAGAGAAACAACTTTCAACGAAAATTGAAATGAATGAGGGAAAGAGACATAGAATACAGGGTTGACTTTTGTAAATACTGATGGCCAATCTATTATGACATTCTCAGATTTTTTTTCCAAAATATCCACCGAATGGTCCGACCGCTATGCGTTACCCAAATTATGCACGTTGTAAGAATGACAGCAACCAGGCCAGTGATACTATTTAAAATGCTTGCGTTGTAGACGTACCTTTAAATTTTGTCTGGAAATAATTCGGATTGCTAGTCTTGACAGTACTTTTGGGGGAGCATTCTGATATAATTTCCCAGCCACTTACTTCAAATTGAACATCACCCAAAATTGATCGCAGCTGTTGCATTCCATAGGCTTTCTAGTCGGCCCCTTCCGAACAGCAGAAGCACTAG
>LUCH01000781.1:88761-99044 GCA_013368495.1 Paragonimus heterotremus
TACTGGTGAGTAGTAGAGGATTTGGTCAATTTGGTCAATTTGAAATAAACCAAATCCCCTACTACTCACCAGTAGTCACTTACTATTCACACTTACAGAACATCACTCTATTTATCTTTATTGGTTAGCCTGTCGAGGTGAACATTTAATATGAAATGCAAGACGTCATCGCTCAAGACTGGTTCGTTAAAAGCACAAGATAAGTTATTTAAACGTTTCTGAGGACCTTCTTGAATGAAAAGTTTTACAGCATAAGTTCTGCGTTATCGAGTTTGAATCGCGAGAAGAAGTAGTGTAAATTAAAGCGCCTGATTTCCCAGCAGCACCAAGTTTTGTTAACACATGAAGGTCATTCGAGGTCACTCGAATTTCCGCTACTCTGTCGCACGACAGTTGTGCTCGAGAGCACTTCAGCCGTTTTACTATCCGTACATCCTAAGACTAGAAAGTGTGACTGTTGTCAAACGGAAATGAACGAAAAACGGAAGCTATCAAATGAAGTTCACGTTTGACTACAATGTCAGTTCGAGTTATTATAAAAATCATCCATAACCCTACAGTACTAGCTAGGTTACCCAGCCGACCTGGCAAAGCGTAAAAACCTTTTTATCCCAGACTCTAAAAGCCTATACTACCTCGTGGATATGCTAACCTTAATGGCAGAATTTAAGTGGTTTCTGAAGGGAACATAGCTGCACCACCTGTTACGTTTTTCGCATCGTGAAGAGAATATTCAAACTAGTTCATTTAGATAGTAATCAGTAATTTTTACCTTGCCTACTTACGAGTTTACTAGTAGCATAAGTCCTCGGTCAATCGGAAAAATAGACCAAAACCCTTAAGCTGAGTATTTGTGTTGGTTTGGGTGCTATATCATTCACGTCATCACAACACAGATGAGTCTTCACATGTGTAAACCCAGAAAATCGAGTCGGATGCCACACAGTTCGAAACCGTCACCTGAATGTATTCACGAGTGACGAGCAGCAGAACCTTAAACGAACTGTACAAACATACTTTAATCCCTTACCACTGGTTGGTATGACAGAAACGTTGTAGTCTATTTAAAGTGGGCTGTTTTAGCAACAGGTGGAGAACACAATTTGCTATTGAAAACCCAATAAATGGCGCTCTAGAAACGCTGTTTTCTTGTTGCTTTTAGAATTATATATGACATTAAATTATATTGGCGGGATCGTCGTAGAAATATGAGGCAACCACAATATTTTCAAATCTATAGCCTTCGTCTTTCCTTCATTTTCTATCGAAGCGAAGTGTGCGAAGTGTCACAGAACATGACCTGCTACGTTATGTGACGCACATTGTTTTAATTCATTCACAGAATCATTACTTCTTATGCACTGAGAGTTGCAGGATGCGCTTTTCAAATTGTCGTATCTAATAGGAACTAGGTTAATTCCGGTTCGAGATGGAAAGTGAATTTCACGGTAAATGGAAATGTGGATAGCTCTTCGTTTAGAGGTATAGACCCAAAACTTCTGTTTTCACTTGTGTCTTCTTTTTATAAAGTTTCATCTCACCTATTAAAACCATAAAACTGGTGGCACCCAAGGGTAAAAAGTTAATTTCTCACATCTGATCCCGTAGAACATAACGGGCGGTGAATATGTGTGGCAATCCTAGATTATAGTTACCGTAAGCGCACTTGTGGTGAACTAATCAAGTCTGTTGATCCCATTCTGATTACCTTAATTGTACCAGGTAACAATGTTAACTTCTCTCTATCTTCCCGACAAAACGATATTACACGACACATTGGGTGAAAATATATATAAGCCATTAAACCCACGTATAGCTCTGCAAAAATACCATGACTGGTCGATAGATGACAATAAGACTGATCGCTGTAACCATTAATTCGAGCGCCAATTTGAATGGGTACGCCTGCCTTGGTTTAACGAGAAACGCTCAACCAAAAATACTTCTTGTTTCTGTGCACGAAACAGGTTATAACAACTAATACGAGAAAAAACTTTCCAAAATCGACGCATTTGCCACATTCCGTTTAAGATGTTAAACGTTGTGACCGAGATCATGCTAATCAACTCAACGAGTTAGGTACTGTATGACAACATGGTCAACCTCCTTCAGTTACCTTGGTAAATCACTCATTAGCTCCTTATCTTTTATTCGAGTTCACATTGAAATATGTTGTGGTCATGTATTAGCCTGAACTTGTAGGTTAACCTTGATCATCTAACCTTCCATTTTTAGTCCGATTATATTGTTTTTAACGACGTTTTTGCACCACATCAACGAACAGTTGCCAGACTTTGATTATTTTGCAACATTATCACATCACTCTAATTATAACCTAATCAACCCATTACCACTATATCTGTTGTTTGAGTTTGGCTGGAACAGTTCTCCATTGAAAAAGATTTTATCAGAATTCCGATTACAACACTCCTGAGGAAGGCCACCCGAGGTGGTTGAAACGTAGATTATTACAACTTGCTCATAACGTTGTGTTATTCTCAATCCATTTATCAATAACACGTTAAACACGACGCCCAAGCTGTTTGACTTCATTCGTACAAAATTTGGTGCGGATATCTTAAAACCGATTTCATTGATCCATTTCAGCATGATTAATTTCATATGAGTAGCAAAACGGTATATCCATTAACTACAACATTACCTTACCTGGTGATCACTTCTCGGTTCGGGCTGTGAAAAACGGTTAAGCTTTAGGCATAGCAAGGCACGGCATCTACTACAAAGCCATGAAATGTGACGTGATCTTGAGGTTTGCTTCTGTATTTTTGTAGAATGTCAATATCGGTTGTAAGATATTGCACCACATTTAGTATGAATGAAGTCAAACAGTTCGTGCTCTACGTTTAAAATGTTCATGTTTAACTTGCTCGTAACACCGTGCTATTCTCAATCCACTTGGCAATACCACTACATCCACTTCAAGAGAAGTACAACTCACTTTTGCTGTATCGATTCCTTTATTTACGGACCAGGATGATGTGATGTAATCGATCACACGTTCACCAAGTTCTTGCGGAACGGCATGGATTCGCAAGAAGTCTTTGACACCTTTCATGATTTCATTGTATCTTGTTCTGGTAGCATACAATTGTTGCACTATTGTGGTGATATTCCCAAAGATTGTGGCATAAACTAAAGCTAGAAGGAAGAAAAAGTAGTCAATTCAATCGATAAACAGTGAGCAACCTCCAATTAGTTCATCCAAATCTAGAGCATATATACACGTCATAAATCGATCCTTCTCACATAAAGGCTAGTTCATTTGAGAGGAGTACATAATAATAGGTCAGATTTAATTATTATTGTGCCACTTGAAATTCTACATTAGTCATTATTCTTCATTCACTGAAGCCTAACAGTGAGATGCAGTAAAACCGATTCCGTTGAAAACTATAGAAGTACTTGACAAATATTCAGAAAAAACATATCTGAACGTTTTTGCCATACCCTCCCAAGAATATCTCACCTTACATTAACGAAAACTGCTCACCACTTACAACCAGATAAAGTAATTGTTAGCATCCTGCAAAGTCTTCCTCTGATAACTATGGGTTGTAGCAAAGGAATTCAATTTTTTTTACGATGGCTGATGGTCATTTATTCAGTCTCTTCTGCACCAAAATTGTTGGCCAAATTTACCAGTACTGTGAGCCGTTTCACCGCACCCTGTCGCTGAATTACACCCATTGTTTTCAGTTCGAAATGTTGGTTAGCCTACTCACAATCATATCTTATCAAACTTTTCTGTCTTTCCTATAATCTTTCAGTTCACTTGCATTAGTGATGACGTTAATATTAACGGATCCGATAAGCAACTATGACAAAGAATGAATGAACCTATACTGAAATAGTTGGTACACACGATAACGAAGCAGACGAGGACAATAGACAGAACAAATGCTCTATCTCATTCATTACGTTACGCATGATAGAAACAGGTCACGTTTTTGGCCGCTTATATCACCTGACGACTGCCCAAAGATTCTTTGCATTTTCTGAGGCAGTGTTAATCAATATTCGCCGTCTGCCGTACAATCTCATAAACTGTTGAATCAGGTATTTCGTCTGTTTTAAAACTGATAACAATCGTTTGTCTGACGTAAGATTTTAAGGTTAACTTGTTTTGTTGTTGCCATTTGTATGTTTTATTAATTGTAATCTTTTATGTTTTCCATTAGTAAGACTAAACAAACATTTAACATGTGTGTTTGTTCGTTATTGGTGAACTACACCAACGGAACGCAATGTTCTGATTGAAAACTTAAAAATGAACTGTTTCTAGGGTCAAATAAAAAGAAACCGTCTTCGCACTTGCGATCCTTCAGGGTTACCCGAATGAGGTAGACAAAAACAATACTTGTGAGGCCATGCAAACTCGTGTGAAAATAGGTCAGGTAAAATGTAGCGGAAGAAAAACGTGCCTCTTGTATTGCGTATACTTATGTGGAACGATTTTGATAGGGATAAATCAGATTGGTCATAAAACTACCTGATACCGGGAGTTTACGACTTCACGTTTTCTCAAAACTCATAATCAGGTGTGCCCATCAAATGCCCTCCATCGATTTGTGGCTTGATCTGACGCGAAATAGCCAAACACCCGAATCCCCGTCAAGTGTCTATAAGTCAGAAGCTGGTCGTTTATTCGCGACAGCATTTTGTATTAAACTGTTACAACAATGCTTATTAGATAAATTCTTAAATCATTATATTATCACTCCATGAAACCACAGATATTGCTTTAGGTCATAGTATTTCAACTCCATACAACTCCTAGTCCTTCTGCTAGCGGGTCAACACACATGCATTCACTTAACATGTAAAGCGTCATGCGTCATTTCCTGTCAACCAATATTCAACGCGGAAACAGCGCAACCATAACAACCCTGTCTGCTCAGTCTTAGGTGAGGTGCTCGTGTCCAGAATTGGATAGTCTTTTTTCCCCGCCTTAGATGACCTGTAGTTTAATCAGCATAACTTTCCAGATTGGACCAAATGTGACAAAATTTGAAGAAGCGATCCAGGTGTTGTACTATATCAGCTTTAACCTTTCAGTAGTCTTCTGCTTTGAGCAATGGAATATTAAGCTCCTCTCGGATATCTTCATTAGATACCATTCAGTAGGATCTGTTGAGGGCTAAATTTAACGCTAACCAACAAAGACAGGATACTGCATAGACTTTATGAGATTCGGTCCACACCATAGGAATGGTTAACAATTTGTAAGCTGTTTACCAAAGCAGAATGAATCTGCAGCCCCAATAAACAGCAGGACGAAAAGATAATTCTATACAAATCGCTTCATGACAACAGGCTTCCAAACGATCATACCAGAAAAGGATGGAAATTGATGTTTGTAACAACGTGCATGCCCGAAAAAAAGTCGACATCAGGCTTCCTTTCAAAGATGATGTTGTGAAGAACATTCTTAATTGGGTGATCAGCGCCAGTCTGGAAAACGTTTACAGTGCAGCAAGGTAATATTGTGTTTCAGACACTATTGCATTCCCTCAATCCGGTCAAAAATGAAACGACTCGATCTTTAGTGGATCCATTATTTCGTCACCGTCACTGCGGTCGCACTGATATAAAAAGCATTGAAACCCAGAACACAGAGCACACGCGGAAGTAGCTCAAAGGTGTGTTAATGTCACGGTTGATGGGCAACATTCGTAAATACAAAAACCTGTTCTGCATCAGCACTGCTTACTGACCACAGACCACAAAGCCAATATCGCAAAATCGTGTACCTTCCTGAGGAGTTTTCTCAACTCAACGTTTGAGCTATCACGAATCCTTACTGGTAGATTATCGGTAGGCAAAGTTATATAAACCAGAATAGCTGGCTGACACTAGTGCCGTTAACTCAACGACCTAGCTGTTCCTTCCATCCAGTTTACTTGTACGCGATTAATGAAAATACATGAAACAAATTCCGGTTGAGATTTATGTTATCTGATCAACATATTTAAACGTACGTAAACAGCTATTCAATCAATCGTTCAATCAGTCAGTCAGTCAATCAATCAATCAATCACTTAAGCAGCCGACCTATCAAAAGAATCGTAAAAATAACGAATTGATAACTTGATCAACCGATCCATTAATCGATCAGCCAAACTCAAGTTGTTAAATTTTATAAAGATTTACTGCGCTTCAGTACATTTTACTTGTTGCCTAAATTGTAAATTGATTTACAAACAGTACAAATGAGCAGCAGTTTTACTGCTGTGCACATATGATAAGGTTTTCCATGAAATCAAAACATGACAAACATATGTTGATTGTACAATATTGGATTGGTTGCAGATAGGGAGAGCTGAAAGAATAATCGTTTTTATGGACGGTTATTGGTCAACATCGGTGTTCGATATTCACATAAGTTTAACGAAGACAAGGATTTGTCGAGATTCGGTAACAGTCCCAAAACACTGTAGTAAAAATTGCCTGATAACGAGATTGGATGGAATACAAAAATGGGGTGCGGTCTTCAGTTACGAAATATAACCGACCTTCTCGTTAACTAGAACGTGAGTTGCTACACTGCATTCTGTCTACCTGAATGTTATTACATTTTAGTGGATAGGACGCCGGCTAATATTGCCCCCCACAACGCATGCAATATCTTCTGCAATTTCAGAGATCTCGTTATCAATCTAACATGTCACAAAGAGGTACTCTGGATTTTAACAACGAACGGGGTCGCACGTCTAATTTACACTTATGTAGATTGACAGAGAGGAATTGGTTAGCCCGATCGATCGAGTGTTTCAGCCTCGCCTTCAGTCGTCATAAGTCATATAGACGCGGCAACCCGACGTAGTATCTAAAAAAACCGTTGAGAATGGAAACGGAATATTTATTTCACGGAATGCACAAATGATCTTGTATAATGCTGTGAACGGCACCGAGAGGAAGATGTAGCCAATTCTAGTGAATGGTATTCAGTAATCTCCATACACTGCGTATGGTTCATTAGCAGAGTATGAAAAATAGTTTGGCATCGGTAGCTGAAACGATACATTGTGCTCCTAGTCTCAGTTTACTAGTCTGAACTGATTCCAGCATGCTTAGTCCATTCCAGTTTACGCACGTCATTTTCCAAGACAATGTAGGTGTGCAATAAACAACGTACCTTCATCTGGATAACATTTTTGCACGAGCTGTTCACCCCGAACTCAATGACGCAGCAGGTTGCCTTCAACACCGCACCCATATATTGATGATCTGGTCAAATAAGACATGTTGACAAGAAGTAGAACAACATGGCTCAGTAACCAGGGCATTAAGCTGAGATGCGGCGATCGACGCTAAGTGTTTCGATAGCATGGTTATTATACGTCATATCAGAGTGCACAAATGACGCGGTAATTCTGAAAATACTACATGATGTGCCTCTACTCGTATGGGAAAATTGTTAGGTATTGATAAATCCTTTAGTGATTTACAAATCTGTTTCGTTCATGAATGCAGTTTTTTTAATTTTCCATCTTTCAGTGAAGAGATTATCGCGATAGCACAAATCGTTATGGAGATATCGTACTTTTAGTTTGTCCATTTGTACTCACCGACGCAAGCTTATTCCCATTCCAGCATTCTCTGTCAAGCGGCGAAACGTTCACGGAAATGTGTGTGGCCAGCCAGTTATAATCGTCCGTGGATCATGATGTTTGAATCACTGGGACGATGGGTCCGAACGACTTGATTTGAAATGTGGGTGCACTTCCATTCTGGTTAAGATGACCATGACTACGTTGGTGTGTTAGAGCCGCCCGCCAACGCGACTAGTTTAAGAGACCTGTTTTGTGCACGCCCTTCGGTTTGGACTCCGGATTTTGTGTCTGGGTCTACAGTGTGTGAACAACCGGTATTACTTCGGATGTTTCAGTCTTATCTTCGGCAGTCAAAGCATTTGTCGAACTGGTGCTCAGATGGCAACTGCCCTAGTTCGTCCTATCCGGTTGTTCGAAAGACGACGAAGGCCTAAGCCCATATCAATCTGTGTGGGTCGCTGAGGATCCCAGTGACAGAAGACCGGTTTGTCAGATGTACCATCCGTCTGCACTTTGCGTCGTACGAACATACCCACACTCTCAGTGCTCATCGCGAACGTCTTGGGCTGAATCCCTGTCAGCTTAGTAACCTAGTCCGGGCCTACTAGCCTTGTTTATTCTCAACTCCCAGCAGTCCCGTGTCCTCTCACTCTGTAGAAGCTAACCAATCCCTCTCTGTCAAACTTCACATGTGCAAATTAGACGTGCGACCCTGTTCGTTGTTAAAATCCAGAGGACCTCTTTGTGACATGTTGGACTGAAAACAAGATATCTTAAGTTGCGGAAGGTGTAGTTGTGGAGTATTGTTTGACATTATGAGTACATTCTCGGAAGTCACTCTAGTGTACTAACTGTCCATGTGGTGTTTTATTCATATTCATTCGTATTAAACTTGTTCATGATTTGGCAACTTCATTTTAGTCCCTATCTTTCATGAAAGCTGTTCCTCTTTTTTCAGGTTTCTGAATTTTTCTGATCGAAACATAAGGAAGATAAACTGTTATTCCAGTTTGCCACTCCGTGTAACATTTACCTTAATTTGTTTGAGAAAGCATATATCCTTACTGCCCGCAAAACGAAAGTCGCTGGTGGTTAACTTTGGTGTTTTTTTTCAGTTTCGCTGCTGTATGTAACCTACAAATCAAGGAGACACGATCCACCTTCCAGAACAGAAGTGAATATGCCACTGTGACTGAAATTATAATCTAGGAAAGAAGGAATCACACCCATTTTTGAACATGTTTCGGCTTGGGAAATGGAGTGTTGATTGGCTAGATGTATTATCTTCCAAAATGTTATTCTCGGATGAGTAAGCGTCCTAAGTCTGCTCAACCAACGTTACCCATAGTTGCATACTTGTGGTCGTGAAAGTCAACATAAACATGTCATTTTGAAGAGATAATGTTTTCTTCAGTGCGGATGTGCGCCAGTGATCAGACAGAATATGACAGTGAAATAGCTAGAACTTCTTGACGGACAATATCGGGAGTAAACTAGTTCACACTGAGTTCTGTTGCTTTGAACAATTCAAATCGATTGCTGATGTTTTCGATTTTGGTCAGTCAGCTCAGCGAGCTTGATGTAATTGTGTTTAGTCGAGTAAGCTACTAAGTTTCATAAGTGGGGTTGAGTGAAAATGATGATTATGATTGATGGGTATTCTGAGAAGTGGTCAGTACTGACAACAAAAAAGATAACCACAAAATATCCGTCTGCTAAGCTAGATTCTAATGTGTAGAAATTTGACTAGGCATCTGTAGACATATGGTATCAAGCCAAATCGCTGAAGGCAAGACGGTGCACATCAAACGATCATACCGTATTCTTCTGGTCAAGATTCGCAGCTAAAGTACTTGCATTTATATTGAATTGATAGGTGAACGTCTGTCTGATGTTTACTACTTTTTCTCAAGGAATCTTACATACTCACCTCCAATTAACATACAACATATGGAAAGTAGCTTTTCAGCTTCTGTGAAAGCAGCCACATTCCCGAAACCCACTGTGGTCAAAAGCGAAAGACTGAAATACAAAGCAGTCACATAGGCTGACCATTTGTCCACTGAGTTACGCAAAGGCACCGAACCCTTCAGTGTGGTCTCTTCTTCGACGACAGTTTCCAGCCTCGTCCTGGCCAAATGGACCAATCTACTAATATTTACACGTCCAGACTTTGCAGCTAACAGCTGATTGTACATCTCTCCTTGGAGTAGATTTGAGTTCAAGTAGTCATCCAAATTCATAAATTGATCCCAGTCTTGTGGTCTGAGTGAATCATTGAAATATCGTGGGATCCAACCGTATTGGATTTTGTGCTCCAGATCTAACACTCCAACTGCGTACCAAGCACATGCGAACCAATGTGCCAGTAGAAAGAAACACAATATCATGAGTAATAATAGAGTTGAGACGTATTCCAAATACTGATCAATTCTGCGAGCTGCTCGCCCGATGCGTAATAGTCGAATTATGCGCAGACCATCTAGCAGGCTGTGGATTCCCTGAAATGGAAACGAACAGAGAGTTAGAAATGAGAATACAGGTTTTAATTATCCTTGGCGTACCCTAAATACAGAGATTTCAAGTTGTCTACACCAGAGAATTGGAGCCACCTCAACAGTGTTATTGGTAAATCGATTGAGAATAACACAACGCTACGTGGTAGATGTGATACTCTGCGTTCCAACTACCTTGTGTGGCCTTCCTCAG
>LUCH01000781.1:100689-174366 GCA_013368495.1 Paragonimus heterotremus
TCGCTGGTTCGAATCCAGCCGAAGTCCAGATTTTTCGAAAATGGATCTCTTTTGAAACCATAAATTATAGTGTTATGGACTCGGTAAAAATGGGTTGTCTATTAATATTCTTCATCTCCGGTGGTTTTATGTCAATTTCTTGTGTGTCACGGCTCAATTCAGTTAGAACTTTATGTTACAGTGTGAAGAAATTAAAAGTTCACGGTTAAACCTCTACAATCTATTTGAATGCGACATTTGAGTGTAAATGACAACGGTGTCCAAATTATATCAATTACTGCTGTGATTACGTATCCGTTCTCACTGCTTTGAAGGCTAACTACATTCGATGATGTCGACTTGACCCTGAAGACCTGATCGTTATTTACGGATTCACATCGAGCCATAGTCAGAACTAATTAACAATCCTTAGCGATGTGTTAGCTTGATCGTAACAATTGTTAGGTTTCACAAGAACGCCGCCAATGTTCGAATTTCGGTCGTAACATATATATATATAATTCGGATCACTTGTATCAAGACCGCAAATCAAATCTGTTACATCGTTTTAAAGTAGGCAGTTTAAAATGTCTAATCCATATGAAAAGTTGTTACTCATTGCGAATGGTGTCCGGTTTTTATCGAACAGTAATCGAAATAGTCTCTAGTCCTTACATAACCCGTCGCACTTGTTGACCCTTGGATATCACTCTGATTATCTTCTGTAATAATGCGCTTTTAACTGTCAATAATCTTCATACACGCTTGTAATGTTCGTGCAGAATCAACTGGAAACTGGTTTTCATTACAGTCATTTTGACCAAATTGCTAATCGTGGCTGTCATGACTAATCATTAAGTGTTGCTCGCAGTCCTTTTTTTGCGACAGAAGATGATCAAGGAAAGAAACATTCATCCGTGGTACATTGGAGGATTATGAAAACACAAATCAGGTGATTATCATTTGATGGTCAGTACTGTACACCAGACAGTACTCAGTTGGATTGGTTAAGTGAAGCAAATTGTACTAGGATCTGGATTTTGTTGATATCTCTACAGAATTTGTTTACCAAAAAGATCCACATGATGACATAAACATCACTGACTCGTACATCTGTGTACGTCAAGTTGAAAAAATATCACCTTAAATCGCGTGAGGACATTGTGACTTTTCGAATAAGAGAAACAAAAACCGGATAAAGCAACACCCAGATCTAAAAGCAAAAATATACCAAAACAGACGTTACAATCACCAAAAAACGTATTTGGATGTCAGCGATCAACTTTCTCTTGTTCTACTCGTACCTAATTACTATACAGGAACGATATACAAGTAGATGCTTTTGAATGCACATACTAATTCATCGTGCTGTTTAGCGTAATAATTAACGTGTTGCAAATTAAATTTGCTCCACTTTTCTTCATTCCAGATAACTCAATGATCTAATATTAAGAAGCTGATGTATCAGTCCTAGTTTCTGTTTGCTTTGCAAGGTTCTGATCGGCTGGTCAGTATTTCATTGTTTCGGTTTTAATCTTTTCCAATATCAGAATACTTCGTTCTTCGTTTTTAAGGACCAAAGTTTTGTTAAATTTAACTGATGATAGCTGCCTACATCCGATTGACTAGGAAACTATACACTGATCTCCATCTCTCAAATATCTGACTTGCTGTTATTGTGCAATATTGGTTGATCATATCATTTTGCTAGAGGTTTTAGTGGGGTTAATATCGTTACTATTATCGTCTTGTAACTCGCAAACTTGTTTACACCGTGCTTGTTTGTATACAGAAATATTGGTTTATGAATTCACTCAAGTTAACTGTATTGTATTCAGGTCTATTTCTCTACGTGTTTCCGAGAAACAGTGTTACACTGCTCACAATACTCAAATTCACTCGAGTTCATTTTAGGGCATTGTGAAGTTTGATCTCTAATGTTAACCAGTTCGTTTATCCTCATTCTCTTTGTTTGAAGGGACAGATCGACTGAAAAAACACTTTAAACGGAAGCTATCTCTTTTGTCTCTATTTGACCAGTCGACTTCTACTTCCTTCACACTTCCAGAATAAGAATTGATTTACAGTTGCGATATCTCAAAGTAGTTTACTTATTCTTTATCATAATGAGCGGTAGGAGATTTTAGCTAATGTAAGTTGAACAGCACTCACAAACGATCGTAACTGTCAGATTCTTATAGAATTTCAAATCATCATTTCTCGAAAAATGCATCAGATGCAGGCTTCTCTCCTGTTAAAGTTTCTCAGTAGTGCATATCCTTGCCACAGCCAAGATTAGTACCTCCATCACGTTTGCAAACAACCATTCACTCACGCCTAGTGAGAGATCAGTCGTACAGTGGTCAACAGGATTGTCTCACGAACACCCGGCCGGTGTTCTAGTCCTGGTCGTGTCACGGATGAGATCCAACAATAGTGAACTTCTAGTCTAGTACTTCATTTCGAAAAGAGTTCACAATAAAGTGTACGGGAATGCGCGAGCTGCCGGCAACTGTAAATGGTGTTAATTTCATATTATTCCGTGTAATGTTCCTCAATTGAACCTCATCCAACTTAGGAGTAGTTATGACACACATTTTTGCTAAACTCACGAGGAATATCCAGTACTGTGGTAATGCATCCATTTAAACTGTTCACCGTTTGAGTATTTACTTCCTTTTCTACCTTTAATTGTACAAATAATGCATTACGTTTCAAGTGTCACTTGTTTTTTGAAAGTTAGAATAGTCTTCTACGTATAGATCTTCCGTGAAACATTCTGAAGATAGAGCCTTTTGGGGGAAGTGGAAAACTGTTCAGAATACCTGCAATATGGAAGCAAAATCTGTCAAGGCGTTCTACGACGTTGGAGTTAGTTCAGCGTTTCCAAACTAAAGTGGTCATATATCATTCAGAGTACGCCCCCAGATAAGTTAAGGAAAGTCGGAAGAACACAAATTCACCTGGAGTATAGTACACAAATAACCATGTCACTTGGGAATAACTGCCAGCCACACTGACGAAAATGGGCGTTATCGCAGTTTGCGAAAAGCCATTTACACAATTCTATTTGACCTACATAAATAGAAGATTATTTGAGGACGTGAAGCAAAGGTAGAGCGCCAAGCTTTCATTAATAAAACAGTAAATGGATTTGGGCATGAAAATCGGAGTTCAGGCCAATTCGCTTCGGTTTACCGGAAGACGTCATGACAACGGTTTGGAATAAGTGCTTAATAGTCAACTTGGTTAAGGGTTTTTCTAACTAAAAAATGAGATAAACCGAAATCAGCTAAGTGGTAGGCATTTTTTCGCAACCCAAAGTGACTGATACTTATGCACACGAAGTATGCTTCGCTCTTCAAACTGAGCCGATTTGATGGGCGTGGGATAGGCTACCTCCATGGTAAAGCCGTCAGAGTGTGTGACCTCGACCAGGTCTTTACTAAACCACTCAGTAAAAACAACCCTGACTAAGGCCACACGAAGTGGCTGAAACATAGGGTATTACGATTTGACCTCATCGTCGTATTATGTTCAACACATTGGTCAAACGCATGCGGAACACAACAATAAAACGTTTTGTCCACGTTCGTGTGACACTCGGTGCAAATATCTCTTCAGGAATGACAGTATAATACGGTTTGTGCTAACGTTGTGAAATATCGTCAGAATAGGGCTAGCCTTTTCCGAAAAGAATTTGTACTTCATTTGGGACTAGATTCAATGTAGCTTACGGTTAACTGTAGACAACAATAACGGTTCCTTCACTAAACCTATCTCTTTATCTAGTTCCAATTTCCCCATAGGTATAAATCTAAAGTCTCAAACTAAACCGATATTTACACAAGCTGAGTCAACGGATCCACGGCGATGGTGTCTATGTTCTAGGTCATGATAAAATCTATACGTTATAGCTCACAAGCAAAAGTGACATACATAAACAAATCGAACTGAGTTTTACACATCCATATGAGCTTAAACACTAAGTCCGATCGAGACAATATTGACCAGTTGGTCAACACTCGCGAGAGTACATTAGTTAATACACAACGTAAGAAAGTGCAGTTATTTGAGATTGTCCACATATATTACTGATGAACGACAACCGAATGGGGCGAAAAATATCTGCTTTGTTCGTTTGTATATTTCACGATGACTAAGGTGCAAATGAATTTCCAATGTCCTCCGGAAACAGCAATTGCAATCTGCACAGTTACGGCAAATGCCCACACCAGGACTTTGACAGTGGAAATGAAAGACATGCGGGGTGAGCTGTTAATTGGTACAGTACTTTGTAAGCTTCCAAAGAACAAGCTTGACCAAAATGTAGGGTAAAACATTGCAGTGTGCACAATAGCGTACGCGGTTACCTAACGAATGCGCGGGAACACATGCAGTGTGCACAAACGGCAGCCTCATCTGCAGCTCCTAATGCCCTCTTCACGACATCCCGTTGGATTCAGTTCAGTGTGCCATGATCGTTGCCCAGCTAACGAGGTCCGGTGTTCATTCTTCGCTGAACTAGTGCAAGGAACGTGCATTTTTTCAGGTGGATCTTGGGATCCCACTGGTGTATCGTCTATCGGATGGCTCTGTGATCAGATTTTGACTGCCAGATTACTTATCCTAGGCTGATATTTAAATTCAACAAGCTGGTGAACATCGCACATTGGTACGTTTCGTAAACAGGCTGTACCGATGTAGCTGACTTTCTTCCAACTCATTTTTCCCTGTAATTTAAACGAGTTCCATAGTGTAGTTCATGTTTTGTTAGCTTCTATCATCAATTTTCCGATACAATTATTACCTCAAAATGAATAAACCAACTCCCTGAAAGATGTAGAATTGTGTAATGCTTGCAATAATTTGTTTCTGCGTTCTTATTGAACTGCTTCGCTAAAAAAACATTCTCATCAACTGCGCCCTATGTTGGCTTGACAAAAAAACAAACAATGAACCTGGTAAATATATTTGGAGGTGTTCATATAATGTTTGGCGGAACCCAGTAAGGTATCGTAAAGAATGCAGTAGGATCTGCACATCAAAGGATCCATTGTCTCGATTTCCTCTGCTCTTACGCATTCATTAGGTGAATCTTTACCTTATTTTGTACACCGTTTAGGAGAACCGGCGCCAATTTTTATGTGACACGATTCGTACGGTTGTGTAATCTATATGAAGATATGGTGGGATCGTCCTCGCGCTTCTTCCTGTTTGACAATAGATAGCACATTCAGTTTAAGCTCGTAAAGCTTCAAACGACGCTAGTCATCATTTTCTGAACAGCAACCAGCTTGCAGTGTTTCGTTATCTTGCAAACCGATCACTCATTAACAAGACTCTCAAGTACGCCTTATTTCTGGGCATAGTGATTTCTCTCATGCTGTCTTCGATTGTCGATATGCCATCATGTTACTTCAAACCGAAAACTTAACTCTGATGCCTTTCTGCAGTTTATTCACTGCGCTTGTCCGATGGATTCTGTTAGACTATTTTCGGTGATTATGATTATTCAGAGTTAGTTGAAGAAAATTAGTAAATAAACGTCTGCTTTATTTTACGGTCTAATAATGAAATTTAGTCGGTTACCATCTCGATATCCCAGAGTGTACGAAAGGGTACGATGATTCTTTTTTTTATCGCGAGGTTAATACTCTACTGCTTTGTATCAAACGGTCGATTTACATGGATTCAATTTAGCGCTACGACCAGTAGAATAGTGAATTGTATAGATATAATTGCGGCTACGATTCGGAAACTTGATGTTGTGTTTACATTTGCTATGAAGCAACCCACCGTCATGCATAATCGACCGGTTGACGGACACTTCTTCAATAAAACATATGTTTAAGTAAAAGAACCTTTCACAAAACCTACAAACAAAAAATCAAGACATATACTTGTCAGTCAAACTTAATCGAGGTGTACTTTCGATACTCCCACAAATCCAACCGCACAAGATTATACAATCTGAAAGCCAATTTGTTCGATTCCAAAGATAGCATATTCTCAGCAATATTCTGTCATGAAAGTACGCAATAACATTACATGCCACACTCACGTGATTGTTCACCGGCCAGAAATATTTGATCAGTTCATATGGAAGACATGATAACAAGTCCAAAGTGAACCACCCTCTCAGGTAATTGGTCCGGATGACCGGTGGTTCGGCAACTACTTCACCACCGGATCCAACAAACGAAGTGTGAAAATTTAGTACAATATCCAAACAAAACACGATATCAATCACTGCGTCAGCTATCGCCAATGCTTCTGGCACAGATGAACGTATCCACGATCCCACAGTAAAAAGATCTTTGACTAAAGGTACCCAATTAGGCCTTGGAATCACCACCAACCGTAATGGGACTACGATAGCTGTGTAGCCGGTAAGTAGAAGAATGGTCCAATCCCAGATAACACGAAAAGCCGAGTAATGCAAGATAACGTGTTTTGGTGGACACGGAGGTTCTAGACGATATCGCGGCGCTGCATCGGATGAAAGCCAGTGGTTTGTAGAGTAGTCTTCAAAATCCATGTTTACTCCAGGATTCTGCGAAAAATAGGAACAATTATTTAGTCGACTTTCTGTCTAAACAAAAATCGATGGCTTTCACTTCTAACTCAGATTCTGTTCACTTACCACTAGTACAATGGTTACCATCGCAGATTTGCCACTTTGGTATAACCTTTTTTTAAAGTGATTGTTTTTAAAGATTTCCATACATTAATGACGCACATGCTTCTTAGAATGTTTAAGTTTTCACCGTCTACTTCAGTTGGTTTAGTTTGAACATGATAACTGATCCGTTTAACTTACGACTTTTAAACAATGGAGTACTTTGTAAGATTGTCAACGTGCACAGACAATACAGAATAGGTACATCGAAATTAGTTAAGCAAACAAATTACGTACTCCACTTGAGAAGTCAATTTTTTTTGCTTGTTTCTTGATTTCAACCGACTTTCTGAACTGCACTGTTGTCCATAACACATGTCGGGGGAGATGAAGCAAAACTGTTGCCCCTAGTTTACTGCACCATCAGCATTATGTGCATGACCAAGTCGAGAACAAATGAATCCAAAAGAGCTGACTCATTACGTGTTTTCAGAGTGTTTTGTAATCTTTGTCCAGGGACTGTATTTGAATACCATCCGAATTCAATGACTCTTAAGCGCTATCCTAGAGACGTGCATAATTTGAGATATTCCGGAACTCTGTCGTTTATAGCGAGCCTACAAGTTACCTGAAGAGGAAAACGTTCATTGTAGATATATGTTATGGTGATGAAGGTTTTCCACGAGAATTAAGCATGGCTAGGTGTCAAATCTATTCCTACCGGTCGAGTCGAAAGAAATGTATCTAACAAAAAAGAAACATTCAATATGTTTCTTAGTTACCTTAGTCTCATTCAGCTTTACCTGTTAGCATCAAATCAGCTAATACCAAAATGCCTAAGCATGATTACCACATTTTTGCCACCGCTTACGAACACATAAAGCTAACTGAGTAAGAAAACTGAGGACACGGAAGTCCGGATAGTCAACCGTTTCGTGTAAGTTTATTCGGTCGCAGAATTTAAGTACTGTAGCAGATACTAATAAGCTGTACCATATATGTACTTAATCTATTTTCATTATTCTATTATGACGGTCGAGTAAGATACAATAGCTCTAGTGGCTCATGAGTGGGTTAGTACATTGAAACTTCTTGTAACAAACTTGTACATTGGTGGATAAAACACCGAACACGGTGGCCCTAACGTTCAGGCTTTAGATATACAAGTAAGTGCACGTTCATGGACAAAACAGTAAGTGGAAGTTAGGTGGCATTTATTAGTCGATCAGGACCTAACAAGACGAAAGAAATAACTCACACTAACAAATTCACTTCAAAGCATGTGTTGAGAGGTGCCTAAGCCATTTTTACTGAATATCATCCATCCCTCGGTTAAGCGATTTCTATAAACCACAGTTCCACCTGACTACACAAAATATCCCTAACATCATGAACCGTTGGGGGAAAATTGGACATCACAATCAGTGTGAATTTACCCTATAAAAGACTGTTTTCCTCTTAATATGACCTACTCTCCTTATCGGTCAGTCAGAAAATACCCTGTCATCGTAGACGAATATTTCTGACAGCAAGTATTTGTAGAGTAAGTCCTTCTAGTTCAAGTTATTGACGGTGTGATCTAGAAAGACCAACTCGGGCTTCAAAGTTGACCGGATCTCAGCTGATAGGTGAACAGAATGATCCCCTCTTTTTACGTGATAATATTCCCCTCATCTCTGAATGGATACCTCTCCTTCTCGAGCTCTTAACCGTGTAACGTGTAACTTCTTGGCTCATCACTTCGCCTCAAATATTCACATCAATCACTGATTTTCAGTCTTTGGAGGTTAGCGTTCGGAACTTGATAAAGCTGTGCTCAGTTGAATGAACGAATAATCCGGATAACTCAGCGGTCTTTGACAAAATTTAACTTAATCTGTTGGTAAGGTTCGTTTTGAGAAGCAGCTTACACAACTTTATTCAGAGAAAGGACAGATGATAGGAACGAAAAGTGGTGATAAAAATACAAAATAAACAATTCCAAGAAAACAGTTTATCAAATGTAAGAAGCCATGTGATACTCAAAATGGAACATTTGACAGACCATTCCATCATAGTCACAAGTATAGATAACGGTACTGACATTAGCTGACAATACTTCGTATGATTTTAAAGACAGTAAACTTTAGTATAAATTCTTGTTGAATTAATGACTGGCCAGTGAGCCGGAGTGCTGGCGCAGTGAAGGCTAATTGTCGGAGAGGAAAAATATTCTTCTACCGTGAAATGTATGTCAGAACATTTAGACCTTCCGATGAAAGATCTGCTCATGGGTGTGTCATAAGAGTTTAGGGAATTCAGTGGGAAAATGTCGATGGCTACACAATTGGGTGGTTCCAGTGAAACAATGTCATTACGTAAAGAAGGTTAACTGATCCCACAGTAAGCGGTGATCACACGAGTGAGAGAGACTGCACCCAGTCGACAACCCATGATATGGAGAAACAAATCAGTGGCGGCATTATCACAGTAGGTCTGTACATTCCAATGTCGTCGGTCTATGCAACATGGTTTTAATAACTTTACACTATACTGGTGTCCGTTACTATAGTTCCGTCGTTATAAGCAGTGGTCATGTCGAATCTAATAAGTGAGGTCGATGTTAGCAATCCTACGTCCTCAAAGACGGTGGTCACGCCGTTCACTCGGGCCGGATTGTGTTGAGTACATCGCTTACCGTTTGTGGTCCAACCCGAATGAAGAACGTAAGCGAGGTTTTCCCGAGGACCGCAGTTACCACGCCAAATAACTGAATACTCACTTGGACCGCCTCAAGAATCTTGAGCTACAGTCTTTAGAAGGTCAAATCGAAGCTGGACAGCATGGATTAAAACTATGGGGGAGGTGTGATTCAGGTAGAGCAGTCAACAATTGAGGAATGAAGAGTAGGTCACTTCCTGAAGACCACGGCAGTCCAGCGTGCCGCAGAATTCACCTACACATGTCGCATAAGTTTCCTCCATGTTCGTCATTACTGTATACTGAAGGCGTGCCGCGACGTCATTCTTCCTCATGATAGAGTCAAACGAATCATCTTCGACCACATGTCTCATCATTGGACATCCACTGCACAGCAAGTTCTGTACAATTCAGTTGCATGAAGTGGAGATGGTGGCATTCAAGATCGGAATGCTCAAACTTTCGAGACAAACTGAGGAGTAAATGTAACTAGTTGTCTTGATTTTGGAAAGGGGAAACCGTCATCGAACAAACCGATGGACTGTACAATCAGCATCATCGAAAACGCTGCATTGGATTTGCCTCACAACTTGAGAGTTATCCATCTTTAGAGTCAAATAATGCCTCAGGAAGTTTACGCGCTGATACCGCTTCAGAAGGGCTAGAGTACTTTCATCCACCGCCGTATGAAGTTGCAGTCGGTGGGTGGTTTAAGGCATTAGCTTCCCAGTTGAGTGATATGCGTTGGTAGTTCGCCGTCTCAACGACACTCAATGAATGGACGCTGTTCCGGTCTAATGTAGTGGGCTTTAAAACGATAGCTGTTCTACTGTGTATGTGATTGCTGCCGGTGACCTTCATTCTCGTCTTCTGAAAGCTGATTTTCAGTCCGGTCAGTAGCAGAGGGCTGGCTAGGACTACAAGTTTCACGAGAAGCTCGTCCGATTCTTCACCGGATGGTCAGTTCAAAGTGAGTGCAAACGTTTGACCACAGTAGTGTGTAAGTGGTAGCTAAGCTCTGGTCACCATAGGACTAACAACCACCTCATTCTCCTGATAAATAGTAAGGTTAATAACAGGTGCTGCTGATGAACAACGCACTGAGATCAAAGGACAGAGCCCGGTTGGGTGGCGGACGCGTCGCCAATACAGTCAACAGTATAGTGTGGTGCTGTTGACTACCATTTGTCGTTCGTTTTAAGTAGCAATTTACATAACCACATTGGAAGAAAGGGCAAGCGGTGGTATCAAAATCAAGCAACAAGAAGTTTATAGAAGGCAAGGAAGTTCGAAGCAAGCTGTTTGTCAAGTCTAAGCGTTGCATGGTTAATAACGTTGTACAACTTACAGGTCATTCCAAGACAGTAGTAAACGTTAATAATTCTAGTCATCAAATGAAGATTGTTTGTGTGATGTGGTAACAAAAAGAAGGGACAAACAGTTAACAACCCCTAACTATCTCTACCTATTAATATTAAATAACGCGCACTGTCTCGCATCTCTATACTAGCTTTGAATCTTTTGGCATGCATACTGAGCTAGTTTCTCTGGTACCAAGCTCCAAAAAACCAACACATACGCATGTTAATTTTTCACTGCAATTTTTCTGTTCCGTGGACGCTGTAGGTATCCACTGTTTCTATTCGTACTTCTTCCCGATTAGTACATTTTTGCCCATTGCTGTTGCTGGATGATTTACATGATTAGTGCCATCATCTTGGCTTATAGTGAGTTTTTTTATGCGAACTGTGATCTCCGATACCTGATGAATGCGTTTAATTCATTGTTGAAGTTACGTTAACAATAAAAAATGACAGACGCCTTGGAACCGCAGAGATAAAGCCAATTCCACCACTTGATTCCTGTTGAAGAATCTCGTGATTCCTTTTCAGACCGGTAAATGTAACATATGAACAACCCAGCAAAGTTGTGCAGAAGATTTGGCTCGTGTTGACTTGAGGGTAATAGACACTTTCGAAAATGTCGTGGTTACGTAGTCTTTTTTCAATGTTCAGTCGGATGTTATTGGTAAACGGAAAAGATCAAACTGGCATACTTTCAAAATTTGACGGATTATTCATGTAAAGGGGACAACCGTATTTGGGAATCAAATGCTGCTACACTGATTTGGTGCATAGGTTCTCGTTAATCGAGACTGACTGTCAAACTACTCAATCGTCCTGATATACAGCAGCTTGCTGCATAAGTACTGACTGCTCAATGTGTGTTAACATGATACTCACCGAAGTTTTACAGTTTCATACGTATTAGTCGCCATGTTTTTCCAGAAAGCAATTTTTTCTTGTGTGTTAGTGATGTCAGTGAAACTATGTAATGTTTCGTTTGGCTACGTTTTTGTCTATAGGAATGCTTAGAAAAAACAGGTATAACCTCTGTTAGTGAATAACGTGAATTACTTAAAAATTTATGTGAACAGAGTGTATGTTTTAGGGGTTCTGACGATTTCAGTTTTGATTCATTCTTGTAGAGTGAATGAAAAATTGCATCCCACGTCACGGATTAATGGTTGAAAAATGTACTTATCAAACAATAAGACTGTTTGTTGTCGGTTACGTAAAATAACTGGAGGTTTGCATTTATGCATAATACAGTGAGAAAGTGTTCACAATGACTCTCTAGGATTAATGTAGAAAACACTGAATGTACTATGATTTGAATAGCAGCTGGCGGTAATCATGCCACAGATGACCGAACATCATTACAATCGACTCTTCAAGTTTTGTCGAAGAACATGTTGAATTATTCGTGATATTCCGGGAAATTATTTACCAAACCGAATGATGGGATTAATGGATACCGTTGTCTACATAGCTAACGGAGACTGCTTATGATAACGTTTCGACCAAAGAGTACACACCGATTTTTATTTATTCAAAGTATAATCTGTCAAAACTTCTTTTATTGGTTAACAGTTTGACATACACTATGAGTTAAATGATACTCAATTGGGAAAAATCTGGGATTCGGCTGAATTCGGGCAAATGACAGAAACTGTATGCTCGAACTGTGCAAGCGTTCTACCGACTGAACTACGAAGACACACCAGAAACTGAGTGCTGAATAGTGGCATCAGTGAATTTTAACGTAGACCGGTTCAGAAATCTTGTTTTGACATTAATTCTGCCAAATTATTTAGTAGAGTGCACAGAATCAAAAAGAAGGGATTTCTAAACTGCCATATTTGGCTTAGTAGATTTGCTTGGCAGTGTTTTGTTGTCGTGGGTTCGAATCCAACCAAAGTCCAAACTTTCGCAATTGGGTTCCTTCTGAAATTCCCTTT
The DNA here is from genome assembly GCA_013368495.1 of Paragonimus heterotremus. NCBI lineage: Eukaryota > Metazoa > Platyhelminthes > Trematoda > Plagiorchiida > Troglotrematidae > Paragonimus > Paragonimus heterotremus. The sequence goes on from LUCH01000781.1 coordinate 113,271, forward strand.
TATTGTTTTTTCATTTGTTATCCAACATGCCGTGAACAAATTTTTAACGGCATTCTGGAGGATACCACTGCTCCCATTTATTAGACAAACACGTAAATAGAACTACTGGAGTGAAAATGATGACTTGGTTTCACCTGTTCGTTAACCTTTATGCCTTAAACATGAAAAACCCTGAAAGAATGTACGCTTTGATGATTGACACTGAGATATTAAAAATGACGGCAATTTATTTATCAAACAACGGGGTTCAGTGTTATTAAATACATCAGATAGTTGTCCGAAAAGTGGTGCTGCAAACTTCTCAAACTGACTCAAAGTTCGAAACTGTATTGCTCGAAACACTGTGCGGTTTATTTACGCTCGAATGAATGTTGACTTCATTGTTGAGAAAACCTCCCATCTAATCGACCACGAAACCCATTAGCAGAGTTAAACTTTTAATCTGAGCTCAAAAATGTTGGTATGTCTTTCTGAGGGACGGAGTTCATGCGTGCAACAATTTGCATAAAACGCTAACTCTTATTTTCCCTCATGCATACATGTGTTTTACTTGTTTTAAGGTCACTTTGTTTTAATGAATCTAATTTTGTGACTAGCGTAACATAATTTGGGAGAAAATCTTTGGTGATTTTGACAACGTCGCATCACTTTAAACTTTGTGATTGTAAAATACACACATGATGATTCTGAAAATACAAATTACCGTACAGCATGTGTTAGTAAACCATCAATCTCACAATATTGCTCTTAGTGAATAGAACAAGGTCCGCAATGAGTAAATCTAATACACTTACATAATTATCTCTAAGTAAGGCAAGAGCGTTTCTTCAGTGACCTTGGTTTAGCTTAGCTGGACAGAACAGTTTGCCTTTATATGTATGCCCCATAGCAGATAAGACAATGCTTGCTTACAATAACCGTCGGTACGTAGATTCGTTACGAAATAACGATGGCTTACCAAGGCTGTTTACAGTTGCTTAAACGACTTAAGATGTCCAAAACAAGTACACCTTCGGGTCACTTTCTTTTGAAATTCCTTTTGATGACTGAGTAATCATACAGGGATGAATGATTCTTGAGAGAAACCTCTGTGAAGTCAAGGTTCTGAGAGATCCCAATAGAAAATTGCCACCAATGTCCTTCAGTTTGGATTGAAGAAACTAAACTACTGCCGAAGAAGCCATGGATTAAAATTCCAAATCGAGTGAAGGTTATATTTTAGGTTGCTACTGTGATGTGTGATGGCCGCTCATTAATGGATCTACGCCTCCTACTATTCTACATAAAGGTCCGTGCGCAGGTAACTTGACTTCGATCCATTAAGTTTAGGTCCATTTCGAGCTCCACCAAACGTTTACTTCATGGTCCTGTAAAGCCACTTTCCTCATTGAAGGAGCACCGCATATGTGAAAAGATACCAGTTTCCTCGGTGAAATTCAATGAATTCGTAGTTAGAACCACATAACACTAGAAAATGCAATCCATGAAGTGGACACGAGTTCAAACTACACAGATACGCAACCACGAGTACATCAAAACCATTGGAAGTGAGGAGTGGTTATGTGTGCTGACCAATCAGCCGAAAAAATATACTGTTTTAGTCAGTAATAGCGAAGAAGTTTGCAGAATAGCCCCTATGCAGAAGGATCCTTTGACGACAGTGAGCGTTCGTTACTACAGGTCGTGAAATGTTACGGAAGTAACCATAAATATACCAGCACTTTGCATGCGCTGGAACCAGGAAAGTCCAGACATTTTCAGAGGGTGTGAACCTCTTTAGTAGAGTATATCACCAACCACTCTGTGTTGGATTATATAAGTATGTTACATGAACGAGCTATAATCGGCATTTTGTGCCAACCGAATTTTGCATTTTAGCATTGGTAATTTAAACCCCTCGCTTTTTCTGAGATAATTCATGTGGTCACAGAATGCCTAAAGTATGTGAGGCTTTAGTGGCCGACTGATACTTCATTATCGCTACCATTCTGAAGAATGGCAGACCGGCACTGAAACTTGCTTTGTTCCAATTAGTTTACTCCATCCAGAAGCACGAAGCAATTCCATATGAGTTCCAGGATGCTTTTATCATACCTCTGTTTAAAGGTAAATGTAGCGAGCAATGCATCGACAGCTATGAGGACATTAGCACACTGAGCTACGCTGGCAAGTTGCTTATGGGAATCTTGCTAAACTGACTGAATGCAGACGTTTTACAGTCCAATGTTATTGAGGAGCAATGTGGATTCTGGGTGAGTCGCAATATGATCGACCTGGTTTGTGCCACTGGTCAGATTCAAGAGAGATGCCGGGAAAGCAACCTGCTTCTTTATGCTCTGTTCTGGGATTTCACTGAGGCTTTTGATTCCGTGAGCCGCGAGGCGTTTTGGACGATACTTGGTAGGTTTGGACATCCAAGGAAGTTAATCAATTTGGTTAGAATGTTGCATGTGGGTATGAAGACGAATGTACAATTGTATAAATCGATCTCTGGTGATTTTGACATTGTCACTGACCTGAATTACGGTACTGTTTTAGTCCAATCCTATCTAGTCTATGTTTGACAGCCATAGTAACACTTACTCTTCGGGACTCGGCGGAGGACGGCGTTCAGGTTGAGTGCCGCACAACGGGCGCCTACTAAATATTCGACGTTGTGGAGCCTACAATCGGCAAAACACGTGAACGTTAAGCAAGCTTCTGTTCACGGATGACAGAGTGCTGTTTGCACTCAATAAAGACGAACTATGGCGATTAGTCACGGCTTTGGAGACCTTGACAACCTTGATAACAATACGGATGGAATATTTATCATTTTTCAGCCTTCCCCAGGCGGGATTACTGTTTCTGCACCTAAGAGTCATATCAATGGAGACGTTGTCGATAGCTGCCACGTGAACAGTAAGTTGTCGACACATTTCTCCGCGGATCGCGAGTTACGAGCTCGTGTGGCGAAAGCTAGTTTTGCTTTCGGAGGTCTTAAAGTACCGTAGCATGAAGGTATACATTAAACTGTCTGGTTACCGATGATCCGTAAGGGATTTTCGTTTTCATGCAGACTGAACATAACTCAAAATTGATCGCTCAACAAGCTAATGAATTCTGAAATTTTAGCTTGGGGAGAAGTCCTAGTCAGGGAGCCATCGATTGGAATTAACAGGAAATAATTGTCTCCTAGCGAGACGACCGGGCAACCTGATAATTACCCGAAAGCGAAAGTGGTTAGGCGTTCAGATATGATAATTCGGTCGTGCTCAATATGAAATCAATGGCGCAGTTTCAAACACGGTAGCCTAATGAAAGTGTGGCCAGAGTTCTAATCCCGGCTATGGTAAGGAGATGCAATACTGACGACCTCTTATGAGAGTAAAACTCGCACCTAATGCTTCTTTTCCAAAGGGGTCGATCGGAAACTCTATGTGAATGCGAAAGCTGCGATCAATTACGGGTGATGTTCAATTTAGGTACCCAATTTATATATGCTTAGCTCATAATCGTGCTGTCTATACTGCTTTACGGCCGATAAACATGGACATTGTATCATAGAAACTTGCGCTGTCTGAGCCGATTCCATTTGCAATGTCTAAGACGCATCTTGGTTATTCGGTGGCCGGATATGTTTTCCAACTTCAAAGTACTGCGACGAGCGGACGTGGACGGGATTGAAGCCATGCTGATGCTAAATCAACTTCGTTAGTTAGGCCATGTCTGTCAGATGGGTGATGACCGTATTTCAAAACAGCTGTTGTTCGGCCAAGGGAAATCAGCTCAGCGAAATCTTGGTCGCCAAAATCTGAGATACCATGATGTTATCCGTGCACATCTTTCGCGTTTTAAAATGGAAGGACCCGGGCGAGCATCCGAGGGTTAGCTGGGCAATTATTGGGTGGCCATGAAGTTGGGCGCGCAGTACGGGAGGGAACCGTCGGTACCATAGATCGTGGTGAAGTGACAACGTGACGTTACGATGTATGTAGCCATGAATGCGCTGACCGCCTGGGGTCGGTAGGTCACCAGCGTACTCATAATACACCGTCGACGAGAATGTTAGGGTCACGTAGGTTATATCAATTATGTTCTTTCTTCCTTGTGTCTGTCGATCAGCGACTACCGTCCCTTGGCAACTCATTCGCTCCCTTTTCAGAGAACTGCGTATCTGTGACCCTCTAACTTTTCTTTAATTCAGCTTTGTTGGTGTATTGTATGATGAATGTTTTGTTTGTTTTCAGCCCAACTTTTTAGTGTTTTTCTTCCATATCTCCTCTAGAGTGCACTAACAACTATTCCTATGCCCAGCCAATTCTCGCACTATATTTTTAGTATTTTTCTTCTCAATTTGGGTCTCACCGTTGGAGTCTCTCTCCTTCTATTTTCTGACAGTTATGGGTTCCAGTTTCGAGCTAGCCAATCAATTGGTTAACCATCACTGGCCAGCTGAACACAACGGCCTCACTTGCACGCCTCATGGTCTTATTCCGTTAGGTTTATGCGGGATACATGGTGTGTGGATGGAACTACAAGTGGTGTAGCGCAAGCTACTTGTGATCAAGCCCAGACGTTCTTCAGCTACGGTCGCTGTGAGGAGCTACTCAGAAACGGATGCAGCAAACTGTATTGGTTTTTTGAGTTTGTTGCTTGCTGTTATATAGACCCACAGTATGTAACTGATGAGGTGCACGGATGTGTTCACGAGATATTATGTGGGGAATAATGTTTCTAACCTCCTTGTTTATTTATCTATTAACCGTTTACACGGATTGATGTAACCAACAATCCGAGATATTGAAATAAACGAACTCAGCTTTTAAATCTGTCATATACACCACACCTTTGCTCTCGTTGTGTGTATTTTGCAAAGACGACTCATTTATATATACCCAGTTTTGATATCTAAAGCTCATGTTTTGCACGAAATATTGGAATAGCCCAGAAAATTTTGAACACAAAATCATGAAAGCTATGTAGTGAAAAAGTCCTACTGAACCAGAGTATAAAAGAAGTAGAAATGCACCTTATTCTGTCTGCTCTAGACTTAGTTCGTTCTAAAAATACCACTAGTGGTCTTGGATGACTGATTAAGATCACTGATATCTAGTCAGCACAAGGACGTTAATGACTGTTTAAACAACTGCATATGAACCCTCGATCTGTTTTCGAGTGGTCTACAAAAGGATGCAGATTTTAGTACAAGTGTTTAATAACAGTGATCCTGAGTAGTTTTAAAACTGTACCGCATTAAACCTCATACAACTGGACATGAACCCCCAACTGATGGATAGTTTTACAATTAAACTGAAGTTTGCGCAGTATTGTGTAATACATAACATTCAAAATTCATTGCAAGGATTGAATAACCATGTATTACTTAAACAAGTTTAACATCTAGACCCAAAACCATACAAAGACATGTTTTGGAGTAATGTGGAAAGTACGTTTACCCGGGTGGCCCCCAGCCATTTGCTGTTCGAAGTCAAGCTGATGGCGTCATTGGAGAATGAATTGATGACGGTTTTACCAGGTTCTATGAGCTTACGAAACAGTGTGCGTTTTTTCTTGGTCTTCGTCTCATCTTCGACAACTCCTTCTTCTATTCCAATGATATTGTGCAGGTTACCTTCTTTATTGCTTCCTTGTTCCGGTTTTGCACGTTTCATTTTGGTGCCGGCTAGTTTGTTAGACCACTTTAAATCTTGGGGCGGCTCACTGTCCACCGCTGTGCGCGAATTGTTAACATTCTGTGTAGTCTGAACGATGACTGCATGGGCTCTGATTTCTCCCCGATCTGTACATTCACCTGTGCAAACCTCTTTTGGTTCCAATTCGTTTGATTTGGCGGAATCTCGCCGTGTCTCTCCTGGCGAGCGCTCTCCGATCGACCCGTTTCTCTGACGTACCATTGAGAGCACAAGTCGTGCAAATCTGCCCCAACCTGGATAGAGAAAACGAAAGGTGGTACACAATTATTGAGCATGCGTAGATCATGTCATACGTGAGTTGAATGTAGCTTGCTTGTATTCGTTGGTCTATTATGACATTATACTTATTGCGGTGTAAGACAGTTTGACGCTGAGTTCATCTGGCGTTCCATTTTTTGGGTGATATTTAAATCTTGTCTGTGCAAACGTTTTGTTGAAATGACAAACAGTTTATATCAGAAGATTCATCAATTCGCCTACGCATCAACTCTGTTACAGATAGTCAGATAAAACTAGTACTGATCGTTAATGCACTTATAACGATTTGGCTCGTTTGCTGAGCTTTAAATTCCCAACCTCAACTGGGACATGAATGCACATTTTATAAATCAGCTATACTATAGTGTTCAGTCACTCTACGTTCTCCAATGTTCACGATAACTCGTAGAGTTTATCGGTTTCATGAGTTCGAATGAAATTGATATCAGAGCAACGACAAGGTGGTGTAGATAAGTAAAAGCTAAACTAGTCTGCTTCTTAAGTATACTAGTAAATGTTACAGTAAAGCTATAAGTTAGGTTAATAACAGTAAGAGGCACAGCCAAATTAAGTAGAAGGGAATTGTATTATCCTAACCTAATCTAAGTTTGACAACCAGTTTGATCAACAAACAAATAGTTATACTTGGAATAAACTTGGTTAATCCAAGGCGCATTGACTAAAAAGAAACACTAACCCATAAGAGATGGTTTTGACTGGCTAAATACATCGCTTTTCAATTATTCACGCCTCTAATTAGGTTTGTCTGGTTTCGTCTCAAGCGGCTGCGTCAGATTGGGATAGCAAGACTGAAATTAGATAGAAGTTTGAGTATTTGTCCATTTAGCTGCAGGTGTTATAGGCGTCGGTTTAGATGATGAGATTTAAACAAACGCTTGCATGTAGGCGACTGGTTGGATGTAAACGGTTCAGCTGATTACCGGAGTAAAGCATGATCTTCCTTTTTCTACCAGACAAAGCTGAAGGAGTTAAAAACATTTCATATTTATAATGAATGCAGTTTCAAAGTTTAATCTCACTGATGTTAATGGTTGCATTATTGATGGTGTCTTGTAGTCTCCTTTAATCAAGTCTTGTAAAATTCTTTCGTCGTGTTTGTTCTCGTCATATTCATGACTGAAACAAAATTGTAGTGTAGTGCCCATGTAGGTGGTGAGATGAAACAATACGAAACATTTGAGATTTTGTAATTTCATTAATCTCTGTTACCCGGGTCTTAACTACTGTAGACCAAACAAAATACACTGTGTATACTAAAAGTTTTTAAACACAATGCAAAGCATTCAAATCCGACAATTTTAATGCAAGACATCTAGAAGAAAGGATACAGATCTGTCTTCCTCAATTCAAACTCAGCATTAAACTCTCCCCTCCACTTCATTGTTTCATACGGGACGTATTCAGTTCAAACTTATGACAGACATCAGTAAATGCCTTTTGAACAAGGGATTTCAATGCAATTCCTAAATGAAGTGCACCTCGAATGTGCCAATTTGCTCTGGTAGTCGCACCACTTTTGGATTGAAAGCCAGGACTATGGAGTGTGTCGTCTCGAAATGGAAATATACGGCCAAATGATAAGACCGCAGTAAAGGAAATTGATGAAATCTCCGGGTATATGTGGACAGCTGAAATTGATATCTATTGATTAGAACGTCTGCTACACAGGTTTGTGACGTCCCAACACGGTTTAGTTAACGATACAACAGAGGGACGACATGGTGTTAGCCAGTTATGACGAAAAAACGTGCTCGTTCTCAGCAAGTTTCTCAATCTGCAAAACTTTACCAATAAAACTGCAGACTCTCAATCCTGAGCCATCAGCCATCACGCACGTAAGAGGGCGCGTGTGTACTGGAAAGTGCCTCGCACTGATCTACTTCCATAAGCGTAACCCAAGTTTCTACGATTGAATGTGTTACAGTAACGACTGCGGGACGCAACCCAACGTGAGAGTCCGGATGACCAGTTCAGCTTTTTGTTGGATGATTGATTTCTAACCATAGTCCAGGTGCACATTTGCTGAATATACTGTTCGTCAGTTTTTTTCTTGGTTTGTTAACCATTGACGTTGTGCTGAAAGGTGATGCCCGTTGCAGTGGTATTCACAAAAACTTCGTTGATTGATTTAATCTCACAGTGCACTAACATTTTGCAACAAATGTCTTATCTGTTTCAATAAACCCCTTTCACCTGGACCACTATAAATGTATTTCTCGGTGTTTTACTGGATCCCGTTATAGGCACTCATTTACGTGCACGATTTCACAAATCTTGCCTTCGTCCTTTTGACGTCAGCACGAAGTCGAACCAAAAATTTCTGCAGGTTATACCGGCCGTAATTGTCAGGTAACTTTTCTATAACGTTTATTATTATTGTTATTATTATTATTACTATCATTGTTATTATTATTTCGTAACTCAGGCATAATTGGGCTATTTCCATCCGGCTCCCGAAAATGTGATTATGTAATAGTTGAAAAACTAGCCGCCGAATGCATAAAACTTGCAAATGACTTGAAAGATTTTGACAATAGAAAGAAGAAGGTGGTCTGAAAAGGTCATTTTGCAACCAATTCATCAAATATATATCACATACTAGTATCGTCACTCCTAACAAACATAACAGAAACAACTCTGTGAATTACACATTACTTCGGTGTTTGTCTCAGCGATCAAGTGGATGAAATGCTCTTAATCACAGGACCTAGAACCAATGCAAATGCGCTGTTTATACTGTTCTATCACATTGACAATTTGGCTAACATAACTGGCACCTCAATCCATAGTCCTTACACACGCCCGCATAAACTTTTCCGTCAACTAGATAGCAATATCTTGAATAACAAACGTTGCAGTAACAGGTTCCAGCACGCGTTGCTACTGTTCGACCGCCCAAATTATCTTCCGGTTGGATCGATCGTTAGCACGCTCAGGCGTGCACCACCAGGACATGCGTTTGTGTCTCTGTACCCCAAATACTCATCTGATATGGCCGAACAACCATGCTCACAAGGTGCACTGGAGGAGCTACAGCTATCTTGTAAAAACTAAACTGTAATTTGACCAGTGGTTGTCGAGTTCAGCTAAACCATCCAAAACTAGGCCACGTCCTTAGATTGCTGACTGTGATTTCAATAGCGATAAGGCAAATCAGCATTTTACCGGAGGTTTTCCATATCTAATCGGCGAAGATAGTCTAAGGACAATTTCCGCGAACAGACAAACTTTACAACTCGAATAGGTTCTGTTTCATGGTCTCATCTTAGTTTACATTCTTCATCATTATCTGATCATCTTTGTTGTTAGAATGTTATTTTTCGGTTTGCGTTGCTCGGCATATCTTTACCCTCCTTGCTTTCAATATTATGGTGACGGCACGTGATCGAATTAACACAGAATTCTCACGCACATGCTAGACATGTGTTGTGTTTTTCTGACAAAGGTTATTGTAAGTAATAAACGCAAATTAGGAGACTTAAAGTGACTTCTAGTTAAAGATTACATTAAGGGACTAACTTTCATCCACCAAACTCTACTTCTCAATTGTAAGTTATGTATTTGTATAAATCACGCACTGAGAATTTGTCACATGTAAGTGCCAACTCAGTGTTTGACATTTCTGGCTGAATCGTACAAAGTCATGTTCTTTGTGTTGTGTGATTTTATTAGATGGCTTAGAACAACCTGGATTTAACAAAGAATATTGCCAATGGACGTCGCGCTGCTCATTGTTTTTCCAATGGACCTTGATGAACACATTCAAATGGATGGCAGTGCGTTGATCAAGAATGCAGTGGATGATATGACATGAGATAAACTAATGGAAGGGTTCGCCCAGTTTGACATGTAGCGTAATCTAAACAACAGAAAAGTCACAAATGATACAACTATCGAAGGTGAATCTCAGTCCTACGAAACTCCCAAAGTCTTTTCATGCAAAGGATTGGTTAAACTATACTGAAATTCCCGCCCCATTTTTCTGGAAACTTTTAAAGTGAAGTAACTCAATACATATAAGTATGAATAACGTCACTACGCGTTGTAAAAAATACTTTCTGGCTATCGGTGAGGACCCAGTCAAATTATACTGCACTACTTTTCAAAGTAGTAGGAAACATTGACTTGAATAAATTTATAGAAATTACGACCTTCTCTGACTAGTGTTGGTAGCTATACAGATAACAAGCATTTCCCGACTAATTTGCACTTAATCCCAAAAAACGAAAATGGCATGATCCTGTCTTCGCACACAGCCACTAGTCTCAAAGAAAAACACAGACAAACTTTATAATGTTAGGGAACTATACTTCACCAATGGCCAAAATTAAGTGCTGAAATACATGGTATGGAAAATATTGAAAATCTGAATGGTTTGCTATTTTTATGAGACAGCTTGAGGTGGTCATTAGGAATCACAAAATACTCACTGCTTCCAGCATCACTGGCAGCTGCAAAAGCCCCCAAAGCCGAGTTGGCTACCAGATCCTCTTCGACCGGTTGTCGATAGGCGGTCACGTCTCGGAATGTGATGAGAAATAAGACAACGGAATCTTTTTCATTTCGAATTGGGACAAGACGCATAGAAATCCATCTGGCGTTCACTAAAATGAAAAATCGGTTACGGTTATTTTCTGCGTTCTGGTCTGCTGTATTCTAAACACGGTTAACGATCGTGGGGAAACAATTAGCCGATATAAAAAGAAACCCTACACATTATCAATAGCATCGGTGATTTCAGTCACGCTTAAGTTCTACAAAATTTAAGAAACTACACTCAATCACAGGTCGCAGTTGCAATAACATTCAAATAAACCAGCCCCGATAAATTGCAAATCAAGCCATTTGACCGTCAGTCAAGAAAACCCGTTCGAAGTCGATGGACTGATTTGATTTATATCACCAACATCAAAACCATCAACTGGAATCCACATGTTTCAAGTTGTCAATATAATTTTCTTTTACGAGTAGACACCTATTATTATAATGCCGTTTTAACCTGAGAACATTTAGGAACGTGATCAAAGTTAGACCAGTTGATACGTGAATGCAAATTTGGATCTTGATTTTTGCTTACTTTTATTATTCAACAATTCACATTTTCATCCTTAGACTTTACATAAACTCATAACATTACTTCGAATTAGTTTTAAGGGGGACTATTAGGTCGTGATATATTACATAATTTGAAGACGGTTGGCAACTTTGCCGCAAAATGCTGGCCACTATGACTTCCACGCTTTTGCCCTTCTGTTAGTTAGGAGCCTTAAGTGTATCAGTCAACTGAATGACAGCGTTTATAACTCCTAAGAGTCTTTGAGTAATTTAAAATACCGCAAACTGGCTTCCACCGTAACAATAAAATAGACAAACAAACAAGGTGGATATTGTCAGTCTGTTCTGTTTTTGCTATCCTAAACTAAGAGTAAGCTTTCAAAACGTAGTCGACTAGAATTGAAGACGTCTATATCATGCTTCTTAGGCTTCAACCTGCATGGAAACATACCAACTAAACATGCCATTCCCACACACAGTCAGTTTGTGAGGTCAACTGTAGAAACACTGTCATTTTTATAGCCAGAACCAATAGAAGTTCAGTTTGACTTATGACGGGCAATTTAGTAAAGTAGTCGATTCAACCACCGGTGAAACCTGGCAAATAAGTGTAACAGACAAAAAGAGGAAATTGGCTTTATCGATTGCCTTGTGGATACAGCTAAATCATTCATAACTTAGCCACATAACACAAACCCTACTCTGTTTGCATTCGGTATGGTTGTAATGACCAACAGTTATCGTTAGAACTTAAATACCAAACTTAGTTTGCTTCTCACTAAGAGGTCCGTTATATTTAAATGGCTTATTCTTAATTCATAGTGTCTCAGCTTAGCCACTAGATTCCTCAGTGTAAGTTAGTAACCAACCAGCTTTTCGAAACAACAGAACTAACTCTATCACAGAACAGTGGACTAGACTTTATTGGAATAACCGTCAACAAAAATTGATTTTGCACGAATGTGTGAAGACTAGCCTTGACAACATTGGGCGCCTACCACAAGTTACTACATAACATCAGATGGACCGACATTGATCCACCACCAAAATTGCTCGCCAGTTATGCATAGTCCACAGTCCAGAGGGGTCAAGTATGCTATCTTGGTCAACGTACACATGACTGGCCTTCAATTGTGCTATCCATAATTGGTGTACTTAAGTTCAAAGTTATCAAGTCTGCCGGCTACACACTGGGTAACGCCAGAGGTCACATTAGTCACCTGATAACCAGCCTGTCCACCGACGTTCAACGGATTTGATAGACTATTTTAAAGCACAGAATTCCCATGGACCAATTCGTCAAAACAGCCAGAAGACAATTGTTGCTGGATTTTAACATTTCGACTTATCTCATCAGCCGCGTACTAAATACAAGCAGATTATTTTAGATTTTTCTGGCATATTTAACACCACCATATAATTTATTGTCACGTTGCCTTGATGATGACTAATCGGAGACAGTCTTTTTATCGAACATCTTTCAATTTTATATATGTATCCATTTTGTGCATAAGTTGGTCATGAAACAGCCAAACTGTGACGCTACCAGATTACTTGCTTGCTAAAAAACTATTCACAATTCAGCAAACACATCTTTAAAAAAACGATTGAAGTCTCCCACATTTGATAAAACCGAACATCAGCTTCAGACTAGATTAAGAAAATGCATAACGAGTTGAGCTTGTGACCGCAAAATGGGAACAACCGCTGCCACCTCTGCAAACCGTAATCAAAGTCAATCAGTGTAAGCGTGTACTGTTGGTGTGCCATCACTTAGGCGGGCAAGGGAAAACTCTAACTTAGTTGCAATCAGCTCATTATCCAGATTTACATGACAGTACCACTTTTGGTGCATGAATGTGGTCAAACAGAAAGTCAAACTTTCATCTTGCTGTTATCTAGTCAAGCAGTGGTCGTTGAAATTTGCCTTTTTTGGGTATAATTGAATATGTTCTAACTCCAGTTCTTTGATCTTTATTGTCTGTGACTGAGCTGTATCTAATCTGATGAGACAGCACCAGAAAAAACCTCTTGTGCCCATTTAGCTAATTAAGTCTCTTATCACTAAGTGCTGACATCGATTTCGCTGAAGAAACTATAAGTATTAGCCCATATTCACACCAGACTAATACTGCATTTGCTGCTCATAGGAATAGTGCTGTTAGCTACAGACTACAGTTGATGGATGAATAGCGTGGTGGACGAAGAGGATGTGAATAGAAAGTGTTGGTTAAGCTTGCAGCCGGTAGGTTAACACTTGTCAGAACATAGGGTATATGACGAGTTTACGATAATGAAGTAAACTTATTATATTTTTGCTCAGCCTCATCGTGACCTGATCCTCGACAGAAGAGAAAATCAAACAGGGGAGTGCTGCCAGTCGTTGAGTATATCTACTTAATTCTTGAGGAAGTGTTTCTGTGGCTTCGTTTCCAATTTTCATGTTAAAATACCTCTATACAACAGACGTCTTGATAAATCGATAGCAACCAACCGTAGCCACAAACTAGCCTGAATAAGTGAGGTTTACCTAGAGCGGATTGGTTAAACCTCATGATAATAAGACGCCCATCAATTCAGTTCAGTGACTATCTCTGTTCGATTAATGGATTTCTAAAGTTGTCTTAAAATCATGACATTGTTAAAGAGTTATCGATGAATACGCGTGCTTTCAAAATGTTTTTTGTCAATCCGCATCCAGAGTAAATTCTGTTGTGTGCTTTCTAAAACGAATGACATTCTCTGAGGCGTAACACCAGGGATACTTAAGTTCAGTGTCTTTTTTAAAGTATTCACATTTTACTAACGTCCAACAACGGATTCACCTCAATCATAACAGGTGGTTAGTTGTCGAAACGTTAGTACTGACCTACAAACTACACTTTGCACGACTCATTCCCGATTAGGTTAGTGACACGTGGTGTGCATAACAATCTGTGTTACAACTGCTCGTCGTAGGTCCCAGAACGAGAGTCCTGTACTATGTGTAAACAGTGTCTATCATTACTAGAACCATGACGAGGCTGTGACATGAGCCGATACAAGGTAAACGTCTCGGCCACCTATGAGTGTGTATCATTCGTTTCCTTTCTGGAACCACAGCATATTTTGGCCAAAAATTACTTCACTATACGTGCCAAAGGACAACTTCAATTAAAACCCCGCGTTTCTATGCTCCAAATTGTTCAACGTTGGTTTTAAGTTAGAACTAATCAATGGGCAGTAAGCATGTAAAATATGTGAATGGTTTTATGGCTTTTTAATCAAAGAAATAGATTTCGTAAGCTTCGTTCAAGAAGCGAAAAGATTTAATATGTTTGCCTGTTTCCGTTCAAGGGGTTTAACCTCAGAGTTCTTATTTTATTTGGCCTGCCAGTCGTTTGCTGTTGAAAACAACGCTGGATATTTTAAATTCATTCTTCGAAGAAGGTTATACAAACAAAATAATTGATGTGATATCTTAAAAGGTCAGTTCAAAATTCCTTATGAAAAGGTAACTGTATGCACTGCGACAGAATCCCACACATATAGTAGATTTGATTCGTAAAATGTGTACGCTCTAGAAACCAAACAAGATTCATGGTCGAAACTCGTGAAATAAGGGGATTCTTATGTTTCACTTGAAAAACAATCAACTGTGCCATAATTACAACGTCGTTTCCAAAACGGTGGCATCCACGTTATCGGTTATTATCGTGTTCACAATACGTTGATAATTAGAAAAACGATAGAATTCATTGTAACCATGAGTAGCTGTGGTTAGGTTGCTTAGATAGTACAAATCCGACATGATAAACGTCTCCAAACATTTTGGGATTTCAAATTTTCACAAACTATGCTACCTGGTACCCTATATGAGACTTTCATTTCACAATAGGAGTAAATCAATCACACTCAATCTTTATCACTGATTGTCGAAAACGCGCAACTTTCACCTTTTTCAATTGTTAATAAATGAATTTGGGATGATTTTCTTCTTCGGCACTTTTTACTGTTAATCTTTCGTGGATGTGTATGGGAAAAATGTTACGCAAACGAGGTGATACAGTTTTCAGTCAATCAAACTAAGTATGTTGAGTACAGAACTGTGGGAACTTTGCCTGCATATTTTCCTTTTGAGAGCTGATCTTTTCTGGTCTTTTCGAGTCGCCACTAGTGCTTTGCAATTCACGACCGGCCGCTTTCACATTTGGCTATCTATTTTCGCAGCAGCACTAAGAACTTTGGGCCAAAATTGCTTGATTAGTAGCCTCGCACGAACTAAAAGCATACACTACGATCGCTGGATCCTGTGAGAAGAATCACTGACGCTTTTATACTTCTATATATTTAAGGTAGACACACATTCGAATACGCTACCGTACAAGGTAAGTTTGATTGTATCTAGTAAATGATGTAAGCAATCGAATGGACGTTAGGATGGCTAAATTAGCAATGTCATAGTGGTACTTAGTGGAATCTTTTCTTGTTGGATAGTTACTGGTTTAAACTGATTAAATGTCAATAAAAATCGATGGCCACAGGTCGAACAGCGATGTTTTTGGCCTGGAAACCAGCGAGCCGGCGGACTTAGAGTAGAACATTCTACGGTCTAACTCACACAACTGGAGGACACGAATATCGCATACTGCTTCCATGAATGTATGAGGGGATACGACATCCTTGTACCCGGATAGATAGTCCAAGATGATACGGTCTCTTAATCAAGCGTTGTTACTGACGCCGTTCTGACTATGCAGAGGAGTTTCACACAAAGACTCAAGAACGCGTTATGTTCCATACAATTCAAATCAAAATGACTGTACTACTCGTCACATAAGTAGAAGATTAACAACCGTGAAATATTTTCAGTAATGAGGATACAACACAGTACAAGCAATATGAACACCCAGTTTCACATTAGAAGGCATCAGTTTGAAACACAGACCGATGCGAGTTGACGCAAATATATGCATGGCTTGTGAGCAAACATGTGAACTTATGAATGTCGTCTTCCTTTCCAGTCATTATAGTCATTCTTGTAACAAATTTCACCACACTAATCCAACCACTTTATTTGCAAACTATGACTCACAGTTCTTTTTGTACAATATAAGTTCCGCCTGTTCAAATTTCAGTTCTTTCAATGCTACATCGAATAATCGGAGATCATCTCTGTTTGTCTGCGGACCATGCATAAATGGACACAGACCGGGTTTCTGAAGAACTTCAATACGGCTGAAACCTGTTAGTTTTGAAAATCCTGCACTGGCATAAACAATGGGGAAATCGAGGATGCGCGCGTTGATCAATAAAAAACATGTATCTGAAACGGAAGAAAGAAAGATTGCCACTGAGGCCGATGAACATGAAAACATGCTGGCGAATCTTTCATTATAAACATTTGAAGAGTACTTCTGACATGTCTTGAATGGCAGAAAACGTATATTAGAAACTTGAATGGCTACCAGTAAGTTATACATTTGGAGGCGTTGTTTGCCAAGTTTGTATGTTATCCTCCACTTTCTCTTCAAACGTGCTCACACGTTCACGATAAATAGATAGAAGTTAACGGAATCACGTCTGAAAACATTTACGTGTGTGCGTAAAGGGGAGGGGGGTTAATCTGCTGCTGCTTTTGTAAAACTAATATAATTTATTGTCGGTTAAATTTCGAAAGCAAAGGTAGTGTATGTGTGAAGCGTGTCAATGTTCCTGCGTGCTTGGCTGACTGACATTCATACATTAGTCTCTGCAGCATATGACGTAACCGAGAAGTTAGTTGATCTACATAGCATTAATAGCCATTATCGCTGGGTTATCTGGTAACTGTCATTATTTTAGTGTATAGGCCTATTACTGCTATTCTTTGAGGTGAACCAGAGCTAATGATTAGACCCAATTACAACAAGAATATACCGATTTAAAGTGTTACACGGGTTTACAAGAAGTGGTCACGTACATATATCGTCTGATTGAATGGGATTCAAAGTTTGTAACTCTTATACTCACTCCAACTGAGTAACGTGACCGTAACTGGCATAACAGGCTGTCAATACCTGAACAAATTCCAAAAATGATAGAAACATCCACAAAATTATGAACAGTGTGTTAGCTGAATGTATTTCCCTATTGATGGAGTCAAGTATTCAAATATTTTCAAAATACTGTTATATTGTTATCCCTCTGTAACCCTTTTGATTTCCGTCCTGCCAATCAATTCCATTTATCGGTGTGACAGTAGGAATAAAAGCGTGTGTATGAATTACTTGTCTGTTTGACGTACAGCAATGGTGTGAATAGGCATTTTCTAAACGAAACTATTATAGCGCGTATTTACTCGTGCGCGTGCATTAAGCTTGTCTTTTTATAACGAACAGTGGGCGCCGTGGGTCGACTGTTTCGCCAAAACAGTATTATGGAAACCGGAACTTTCAACACTCAGGTACACGATTTGGCGTTTTTCTTCTGCCTTCACCCTACATAACGACTATACAGCCCGAGTTAAGCTGCTTGCAGGAACCACTGGGTTTTCGTTAGGGCTGCGTGCTTTGTTGTTCCATTCGCAAAACTGATGAATTCCTATTCATTCTTTCATCTGAGGATACAGTACTGGAGATAGTTGAAAATTTTCCAAAGGTAATTAACAACACCATTTAGAGTCTATTTATCATGAGTTTTGAGTAGCAGAAATTTGTCGAGAGTTCCCATGTTTAGGTGAACAGACAGTCGGCAGAAGTTTTCAGATACATTCTCCTTATATGCTGTGAAATACTGATGTAACCTAGCTTTCGTCCATTGTTTTCAAACACTGTTCAACATTATGTAGTTATTGTATACAGCTTTATCATTTTTGTGCATTCTGTCATACAATTCAATACATACCAACTTTTAATTCACCTGTTTTCAGTAGCAATATTCTATGGTTACAAATACAAACGGGAACAACATATGAAAAGCAGAACAAGGTACAATAAAGGTCAGCGAAAGTATCGAAACTGTTTACAGTGTGATATGAGTTGTCTGAAAATGCGCGAGCGTAACCTAACTCAGTGACAGTTCAAGTAACCTAGAAACGACTGTCAAACACACACGTCCGGGAGAAAATGCCGATTTAAGCATCAGCAAAAGCCAAATAGATATCAACCCTCGTTTGACCTGATTATTAAATTGTTTGTTGATCAGCTGGCATTTTTAATCATGTGTAATGCATACCTGAAACTTGTGCAAACAGACCAGTTTTAGCCAACGCGACTTTTCGGCTTGAGTTTTCACGAGAGATCAGTAAATAAAGGTAGGTTAATAAAAAATGCAATGATTAACACAATTCTTGAAGAAAATCATTAAAGCATGTGTGGGAAAATGGGAAAACCTCATTTTTTTAGATTGTTCAGCCAGACTAAACACTGACAAAAGTTAGTAGTTTTGATTTCTTTTGGACATCTGCCATAGATTAAACATCACCCACAATTGATCCCAACTTTTGCATCCAGATAGACATTCCAGTCAGCTCCTTTCGAGAATAAGCATTGGACTGGAGTTCTCATCTCATCATGACTCGTCTGTGGTGCATATCCTTGCCACTGCCGGGAGTACTATCAAAAAATCAGTTGTATATACTAACTATTCTTTATGATGGCATTAGGTAAGTTCAAAAGTCACCATGTTAACTGTTATTATCACAGTCATCTTGCCTTGAAACACATTGTTCACAATGTGTGCAATATGTCTATGGTATGGCTTTGAAGTTTTGCAATACTTATTCAAGTCTGGAACTGTATACACGTGATATCGAACAACCAACGAACTTTCAAACAAAGAACACTATAACTCATTAAAAAATGTGATGATATAAAAATTCTTATCCGAAACTAGATGTTATGTGTTGAGCGGACACGGCTGTGGAGAAGATTTTGTCTGAATTCTCCTTATAGATCTTTTAAGGAATATGAATAACTGAAGCAATGTTGGGGTGTTGGAACAGCTATACCATAAGTAATCACATTTTCGAGATGTACTCATACAGTTGTGTCTTTCTGCTACATTTGCTATGTGAATGCCTTGATGAGGTGAAATGGATATAGGCTAAGGAATACAACAGAGAATATGGTTTGTAACACTTGAATCTGACAGTTAGATTTCAGTATGTTTTAGATGTGATGACTAACTTTAATGCAGAATGTCAACTGTAGATTAGAAATATGTACATCTGGTGAACAACAAGGACATACGGATACTCGGCAATTTCATTGAAAGTATGTACACATAACTGTTTCATTTTTACTAGCCACTCTACTAGTGACCGGTAATGAAGACAACACTCAGCAATTTTGCATTTGTAGTTTACCAACCAACGGACTTGTGCGAAGAAAATATGAAATAAATCCAACTTTAATGAATAGTGGTTTTGTATAAGACTATGAAAACTTGAACGGTGAGCCTTTGTATTCTGTAGAAGAAATACCACCGCTACTTTTGTCATCAAGTACTGTAACAGTCTGTAAGTCAAGTGTCGTCACTGTTTGATACCGATTGCTTATTATTCGTAAGTTGGACAATACATTTCGGTATTTATGAAACGAAGTCAATGTCATTAGTCATACCTCAAGGTTCTTTTATAATCATCCTCGATTATATTATTTTTTCCCAAACATTCCGGTGAATGAGTTGCTGATAAACAGGATTCTGATTTCTAGGAAGGAAATCCGAGGAAGTGAATTGGTTTATTCCTTTTTATGTGCTTTTCGATCAAAACAACACAGGCCGATAAAAACGTTGCCTCAATCAGTTTCATTGTAAGCTCACCTATGTCGTTTTGCCTCCTATCACCGTTCACTGCTCTTAATAAAACCAGTTCGTACATCTCTACTCAATATGGCTATCCTATTAACCATTCTTAAGTCACTTTCAATTGAGACAAATCGGTTTGGCGTTCTGCAAGATCGAATTCCAAATGAGTCAAACTAATTAACAGGAAATGTATTCAACGTTTTCGCTTTACCAGTCCTTTTGCCCTAATCTACAATTCCTACCTAGTTTATCCGTCGACTGAGAAAAGAAGTTTTATTTTCCATGGAACTGCGATTTAACCGTTAAATTAGACAATCACTATTCAATGTGTTCGTATAAAGATCAAACTTTTAAACAATTTGCACAACGAAGTGAACATACCAACTTTGGAACACCTTAGAAACGTTCGATCCAAAGTAACAGAAATCTTTTATCCTTCACTAACTCACGGAGACTCTACTGATTCCTTGCATGCCGTCAACCTTTGAGATGGTGTTAGTTTTGAGTTGATCACCCATGCACTGCTGCTATATGCAAATAACCTGGTTCCAGTTCAATATGTTTTTCCAATATATCAAACTTAAAACGCTGGGGCGTGAAACGTGGAGTGTCCTGGAGGGAATTTTGAGGGTATGACACACCATGATGACCGGATTTGAGAAAACGTTAGTTTTTTCTCAAACTTACCTAACAGCTTCCAAAATCGTTCATGTTACATTTCGGACACGTACTTAATGGCTCAGTTATTATCTGTTCTGTCTAACTCCTAATCAAGTAGCTCGGTGAATAAGCGTTCGAAATAAGCGGATTTTCCTATCCATACATTCATTCTACATTTCACTGATATATTTACTCTACTTTATCAAGCTGATGAAGCAGTCGAACGTTAAATTGATAATGCCGCAGTAACGATGTTATTTATACAATCGTTTACAACTAACGTTTTGATAAAAACTATCACTGCGTCTACGGATTGCGGGGTTAAATGCTATTTTCAGTCAACATTTCGATTAGTAGGTCCAGGTGCAAAATTTAATCCTAACTCTTCTTCACGAAATACGAATATAACCCATAAAAAGGTTGCAAAACAATTGTACACATACGTTAGTCCGCATAATTATGCAGAGCATCATACGATTGAAACTTTTATCGGTTCCCGTTTTATTCAGCAAGAAAATCAACAAGAATTTTTGAAATCACAACAAATAAACACAGTAGAGAAAACAAAAATTTCAGGATTAAAAGTAAACAGTCGAACTATCGTCCTGGGATCACACCTGCAGACAGTTGGTCAAGTTGATGTTGTACACACGTCATCGTCAAAGTATATCGTTTTAAATTGTTAAAACTCCCTAGAGTTTTCATCAGAAACAGAATGTAGTGAACAATCTAGTTCCCAAATATTCGTTATTAGGTCATCGGATTAACGTAATACGTACGCTTGATCAGGAGGTTAAAAAGAAAAGAGAATTAAAAGTTATGAATAAATGTAATGAACTGCATTGATGAAACAAAGAACAACAACGGACTAAATCAGCGAATGAACAAAGTCGTTTTAAACGTGGATAACAGTTCTGTTTTACTTCGGTGTCCGAGTTACTTTGACTATGTAGGGGACGTTCGTAATTAAATTTTAAGGTGACATTATTTCTCGGACAGCCGTGAGAAAACCGTGCGAAAAAAAACCAACTGTAATCAAAAGGGGGTAGTGTGTAATCACTTTTATCACTCAGTTGTGAGTGACGTTCTGTGTATATCAGACCAATCTTCCGCCGTTAGTCAGTAATCAAGAGGGCATTGCAAATTTCATGAGTCCCTTGAGTTCAACTTGTAGAGAAGTGTTAAATGCAGTATCATTGAATGAGGTTAACAGGTACTGTGTCTTTTCTGGAAGCGGTTGGACAATCTGAGCGTGAATCACAAGTGTATATAGCTGAACGCCTGCTCAATGAGAGGTTGGCGGTTCACTAATTGATACGGTTGACTTACGAAAGCATGACTGAAGTTTAAATCCCGGTCGTGATCAGGATATGCACTACTGACGATCTCTGTCAAAAGCGAAACTCAGATATGGTGCTTTTCCAGGAAATAGGCTATTGGGTAGCCCGCAGAGAGACAAAGTTTGTGATTTTTATCCGCCTCAAAAGGATTAATGTGTAGACTTGAATGCTTATTCAAACCAAACGGCTTAATCTAATATTTTCTGAATAATACTATGGACATGCGCTGCAATGATAAGTTGTCTATCTCTATATCATCAGAAATGACACAAGCAATCATGAAGAATTGCAAAACCAAACGATATTTACGACGAAGTACATTGTAAACAGTCATATGCTTAACACGATTTTAACAAATTATAAGAGGATTTTAAAACAGCGGCTACAAAAATGTTGTAATTTGTTCTCTTTTTGCCGTCAAGTCCTACACTATTTTTGACTATGCTATTTTTGTAAGATGAGCTGCGTCAAAACAAACAAGACAGAAAGGTGTACACGTTATTGACATCGGAATTTAAACAGATTTGATTCTCGAAATGCATTAGTTACGGTTAGTAGTCCAAAATTGATCCGCTGAGCACAGTCTTGCACGAGTTTGACGTTGGGTTCGATGGTTGATTTCGGGCTCTCCGATTAGTGTCTACATGGGAAACCTGAGTTACCTGAATTTTCATTAAAACGGTTGTGCTTAGGCCTGACTGAAATTCGGAACATCCATATTGGCTTGGTCAAACGAACAGTCGCGTTGAGGTCTGTAACAATTTTACATGTCCGCTCTGCTGTGAAGATGACAAGCAAAATGGCTTGTTTCTGCCTAATTAGCCAGTTGGTTAGTGTACCACAAGTCATTGATATTCTGTTAATGAAGTGATTGAATAGTGAGTATTCATGAGCTGATTAGTGGTAAACTGGAATCATCCACCCAAACATACGCGAGGCTGACTACCTGTGACAGTAACGAAGAACTCAATTGTTATCATGTCCAGGTATGCACTAATATGTCCATTTGATGATAACATATATGTTGAAACTTCCAAGTCAACTTGATTTGCAGATACTGTGCAACAAAAAACACTATTAATCTTGAGTAGAGATAAAGACTAAGCCAGAGCATGTCAAGTTTGTGTAGACGTTACAGACATAGTGTGGTCTATTACTACCAAAGCTCACACTGTTAGTGAGCTTCAACCGTATGACGCAAATATGAGACGTTCGTCCAGATTTCCTGAGTTCCAGGAGTTGTCCTTCCTGTGATACTCTGTCTGTTTTATCATTATTCGCGCAATTTAATTTGGCACTTTGCCTAAGTGCGTTCAGCTACAAAGAGCCAGTGATTGAGAACTATTCGTTTACTGCCATTTGACAGTTAGTAACGTTCAGTCACTGTATCAACTAGTAATAAGAACTAACACGAGAGAAAGTAGTGTTTTTTGGGAAAAAGGATGGCTGAAAAGTCAGAGTGAATGGTAAAGCTGGGATCAGCTGAAAGTTTTGTTCAACTAACATTAGTTTAGGTTCGACGATGTTAGAAATCCATAACTCCTCATGCGCATAAATGCTATTAGTTCGAAATGAACGTGTTGTAGATTAGCAGCTTAAGTTTGCAAATATGTATTATAGTTTACTAGTCATAATGCGACATACGTGAAAAGTCCTGAAGAATGTAGTGGTTTGATTACGTACTGTGAAAATGCTGGAAAAATCAATAAAACCGGGAGATCATGGGATTAACGTTCAACCTACACATTCATTACTGACAGTTTAGGAACTTGTACAAGTTAAAGAATGCTTTCAGATCGGTTGTGAAACTCCATTTATGCTTTAACATGTAATTCCACACAACCTCGTAAACAATTAACTTAATTATTCAAACAATGTATAAGCAAACAAAGCCTGAACGGTTTCGATTGTTAATTTCAGTTATTAATTGAACTTTTGTGTGTACTTTAATAAGCGAAAGCCGTCTATAGTTTTGGTGCTGATTTCATTTTGACACAGGCAATCAGAATGATGCACACTATGTACCAAGCATGATTTTGTGAATGAGACCTGCTTGGGTATGAAGCAATGGGTCATATTCAGACATTTTAGTGAAAATAAAAACCGGCTTTCTACTAGATAAAAACCTTGACTATAATTACGATAGGTTAAGAGTATGACTCTAATTCACACTATCTGCACAGAAGGTGAAGAAAAAAGACACCGGTTACCGTACAGAGCAGAATTAATTGAGTGGGTAATGTGAATTATCATACCGATATTTCATGTTTTCATAGCCATAGCTCGTGAAGTGGCCTTCGTCCATCTACCATAGACTCAGCGTTAACAAGACACAGTCAATCGTCCCATCCCATGCGATGCTTGTAGGACTAGTAATCTAGTGTATAAGAGCTTCTGCCAGCAAGGAAAATGGTTGACAGTTGAACCTCATTTTTGCCGACAAGACTAGCACAGGCAGGTAACAGTGATGAGTTACTCATCTGTTAGCGAGCGGTATAAAACATTTCATACAAAACTATATAAGACTTAAATTTCCTAGCCTTATAGCGCACTGAACACACGTTTGTTTGCCTACTTTTTCGCACACTTTTGTCACTCATGTGTACCAAACTATTAAGACAGAGTGTGTGAATCAACATGTAATTTTCTCGAGCACATTAATATTTAATTCATCATAAACCGGAACCAGTAATTAAATGTGTCGAGGTGGCAATCTCTTGGTAGCAATATTTGTCACTGACGAGGGAAGTACGATGTCAAACACATTAGATGTGCCATTTCGGTAGAAAAGTTAAAAACATTGAAATCTTACAGGTTGACGATAGGTTGCAATGTTTATATGCATCTGACTTGGTGTTCAACGACAGTAAAATAGAACAGAATAGAACAAAAAGATAAAGCCTTGTTGTTTTAGAAGAATTAGAGATCCGAGCAGTCTGAAACACAATAAAATTAGAAACCAGTAAAGTAATCAGTAGAATGGAGAAAGAAGTCTAACTCACACATGATACGGAAACGTGAACCACGTGTATCTCATAGGAATCATGACGCTTTAACGCTAGTGCTTGAGGTCGCACATCAAGTAACGGCTGTTTGGAATGCCATACGGATTGCAACTGCATCCTCAAATCCCTTGTTTAATAACATCTGTTGATGACGCTGTCATGACGAATTCAGTCCCATTGTTTCAGATTTGATACATTTCAATGCTGGAAGAAGCATGGAATTATCTGAGATCGCACCTTCAACGAAAGATCCCGGTGACAGTAGTTCACATTAAACACTAACGTAGTCAGAGGATGCTGTGGTTGACGTAACATTTTATAGGTCAATATAAGATCACGTTTTACGCGTTGATAGCACATTGATAACTGGTTCAGTCCACGCAAAATTATCAACAAATTTTCACGCGCAGTTTGCAACTCTAGCTTGTGACTACTACGTCATGTGACAAATGTTTATAAGGAACGGCCCATGAAACAGCAAATTTAACCCAAATGGGACTGAACCTCAGTTAAAAGCAGGTAACCCAAAAAGACCCAAGAATTGCGGCAGCATCCGGAAAGTTATCTTACTTTTTTTGCGATCAAAGTGTAATTGGGAGACAAGTTGAGATATACCTTCCGCATTTCTCTCCTGTAGACAGTGTTAGCCAACTTGTCTAGCTTGAACGTACACTGTCTGGAAATAGATCAAAGCAACTTGTTCTATATGAAGATATGTTACATAAAGGTCTGTGCAATGTGCCTCAGCGATGAACACTTTCAAGATCGCTCAGAATCCGTTCTGTCTCATTACTACCATTGAATATCTGCTGCTGTTTTATGTCGTCAATGCACAGTGGTAGCAGGGATCTTACTGGCTGTTGCAGCTCAAGGACGAATAACAATGGACCTAGAACGGAGCCCTGTGGCACATTAACAGTTACGGTGTATCGGTCAGTTGACACTCCGAACTCGAAGAAAATTATCTACCTGCAGATTAGAGGTAACGATCTCATCGCCGTCATACAGCTGCAGAATTGCAGGACGACTTTTGATGTGCACTGTTACGATGTGACAAAACAGTATCCGTTCCTAGCTGATATGTTTATATGTTCGTACTGCTGCCATCGCCTCTTTCCAAATACTGTAAGAATTGTTATAGATTGACTCATTCACTTCCAGTTGATGTGTATCCAGGGTTAAGTTGTTAAAGACAAACACCTTTTTGTGTATCGCCAGATTTCGTTTGCCTTCTATGTACTTTCAATTCTTTTAAATTGACGTAAGTATTACCAGTATAAACTAATGAACTCTATTAACTGACAGTGCTTGTCTGTTAACAGATCACTCATATATTGTGAGTTTCAGTAAAAACCAGAAGTTGCCGGCCCTGATGAGTAGCAAAGTCAAACTATCTCCTTTGTTTTATTGCCAATGGAAACTAAATTGGCGCGAAAACACCGAAGAGAGTTGGGGAGGCGGATGCTCTCCTTCACGTCCTCTCTTAAAAACCACTATGTGAGAGTGTCTGAGGCATAACCAAGGTGAGTCGTTGGGACGACGGCTACACTATATTTTTGCTTACGGTTTCCTGAAAATCTGCATAACATTGATTGATAGTTTGATTGTCCGATTTTTACAGGGATATTCGGAACTTCACGTCACCCAGCCTCAACAATTCAAACGCGGTCTGCAGGGGAAATAATTTGATGGTCAAGTGTGACTGTTGTATACTATGAAATGACAAACAGCTCTGAACGATGCGAGTATAACCGATCGTTAACCAAGCACCTCAGTACAACTACAGACAAAGTCCCAAGTCACAGTATTAGCGCAAGGTTTGTAGCTTTGTTGACACTAAGGTCAAATGAGGGAAATTACTGAAAGTTTCAAATGACTGAACAGTTAAATTGATTTCACTATGTTGTTTCTTCCAATGTCAAAAAGTTCATTGCTGGATATTTTGATGTTAACACAGTTTACGCTTTCTTAATGAACCGGAAAAGTTAATTACAAATGAGACGAAAGCCACACAAACCAGGCAACGATATAGATAAACAATAACCTTTTCAAGAAAAATAGGCAAGGTTTCGACATCTCTTTCAGTTACCGCTTCCTCCAAACAGGTTTTAAGTTAATTCATTAGCAGGCATGACCTAGGGGCTATTTGGAGCCGTTTCTAGTGTGTCCTTGAGGTCACGTGGGTGTGTTAGGAACACATGTATGTTTGTCTTTTGACTACACTTCTTATTAAGTTTCCATCCGACGTATATACGGTTTACAAAAGGGAGCGAACGTCACCTTTTGAGATGTTTGATCAATCTTACGTGATGATGTTCATTGCTGACATTCGATATAGAAAAAAGGCAATTCTTCGTTGAAAATGGTATTTCCTGATTAATATGAGTCTAGGAACAGATGAAACTGTCACCACAACCAGTATTGTCCGCTACTGTCTGTATCTTTCTGGTGCATGTTTCCGAGGACCTGCATATATCCTGAATCGAGTGGAATCCATAAACATCTAACAGCCGATAACTAATTCATAAGTACACACCTGTTAGTGGAAGGTTGTTGTGGTTATCAGAATCCATCAATGCTGACGAAAAATGTTTGCATGAATATTTTGTCAACCATAAATGATAAAAGGGATGCAATGACATCATGCTATAGATCTGCTTGCGTTGATCACCATACGCATTATATGTTAACATAAGTCGCGCCGTCGAAAGTTCACAGTCATTAAAGACCACTTGATTCGGTGTTACTTAGTCCAACATCCTGACATGCCATGGTGTTTACTCAACATGCAAATCGCTTGCCTAGACGTATTGGAAAAGTGAGACATGTTTGTTTGAGGTTTGACTGTCATTGGCCAGTTAAGCTGGGTTAGTTTATAATCCAAACATCGGTCACTTTTGATGGAGCTGTACCAACTTATGCACACATTATTGATTGTCTCAAGCCTACAAAACAGCGATCTTCTTACTTCAGTTATTCTCCCAGGCCATAGTTGATCACTTTGTTGGGAAAAGGAAACCCAGACAATTTGTTTGTTAATCGTTGGCCCGCATGGACATTTGAACAACTCATTACTCAGGTGGTAATCAAAGTTCAATGACCGCTAGTCCTGCAGACTACGTCCTAGAGAATGAACACTAGTGGACAAATTAGATGCTTGTACACTTTCTGATACACTTCCATTGCCCAACCTAGTGCAACTTGTTCACCGCCTCACGACATCTCAAAGAGACTCGCCAAAAGTCACCTTTTAATCATGATGGTTCAAAATATCCATCTTTTCAAAGAAGACACCACAAGTAGTATGTGGTTAATGGTCAAAATTCTGTGGAAGTAAACGAGCAGTTTCGTGGTTGTTGTCAGTAATCAAGTAGACATACCTGACGAGCTCATTCCATGAACCTTACTACTAAAGGAAGGGTGGGTGCACTACTACGATGATATTAACCCATTTGCGAGTTAGTTTTGCCCGTTATCTCAGACTTAATGAAGTCCGTAGATCAGTGTTGATGGTGAGTTCCATTTACTGCCCATATAGTTATTTAAATCAGAAACTGGGCAACGAACCTCAGCTTTTGAAGGATTCATCATTAGGTCATTACATTTGTGAAGAGTAAATAATGCCCACCGATTTTATCATAAGAATATCGAAGTTACATTTGTACGATTAACAAGCTCGTTCTAAGCTACAATTTGAGTTGGCTAGACAGTGCGCCAGTGTTGGTTCAATACAATTGGAATTCGTGTCGGTGGGTTGGTGGATAGGAGGCCAACGAGGTTCAGTGGTTTGTGAGGACTTTTTTAGTCAGTGAAATGCGGGACGGAATCGATTTAATTGATTTTCCTTTGTCAAACTGTGAGTGTTTTTCTGATATTTTAGCTAACACCATTTTTCACCTGATGATGATTTTCTCGTTGACATGTACTTATATAATCCAAGGTTAAGCAATTTTCACGGCTGTAGTATACGTGATAATGCCCACTGAGATTAACATGTCTAAACCGGGTATTTTACTGAAACGAACCTAATATGTGATTACAACTGTTGACGCACAAACCAAATGGTCCGAATGATTGTGAACGGAGAACAGGGTTGACCCGAGATTTTGTGGAATGGTTCACAATCACACTTTCTGCTCTCTAGCTTGCTTTTTAAGTAGATTTTCCATAACCAGTATTGGGACTCGTTTAATACCTCAGATAGAAGCTGCAACACGATATAATATAATTCTGAGAATAAAAGTATTTCCAAAAGTTTGTTCAAAAGATTGTTTGTAAGTGGATTACAGCAGCAGTCCAGCCCTATTTCACTTAGAATGGCAACATGGACATGCGATTCTTAGGCAATAGACAAGCAGTAGTACAACCTCACGGTAGATTTAACAGTCCCATGGTAACTTATCAGGCCGATTCATCCCTGCCAATTAGTGTCGAGGAAAGTTCTTTTAATGGAGATTTCCGCCCATATTTTTTGTGCGCTAAAATCTATCTGGTTGGCGAGATAATTACTGTCCACATTAAGTTTGCCGAAGAACAGTACGCATGCTCGTGAGTTTTCCGGAGAAATCTACTGTCTGTTACGCTGTCAAATTCACAATAGTTCGCTCTGACTATCTTGCATGCCATGAATGGGGATTATGCATTAAAGACTGAATAGTTCGCAAAGCATCTTTCTCGCTGGTTCCATCCAGTTTTTGTTAGCTGACATCACAAGCAAATCACGTAAATTTTTATGGACCCGGCTGGAAAAGGATACATTCGGATACTTGCATAACTTAGCGCTTCCACGTTTGTGAGCTTTCGCCACTTATTGAAGAACAACGCAGTTTAGTAAATGCAATAACTGAGGAATACACATTTCGGCGAACGTCCAGCGAATTCTGATGAAATGTTGTACAAACGTAGAACGACTGGGACTATTCAATATTCTCATCTGTTGTTGCGTCATTACGTGTGTGAATAGCAAAAACGATCAATTTGTCAGAAATGTTATCAACGCTTAAGTAGTGAAGAACGTGACTGTAAGGAATGGGCCGTTTTTCACCGATAAAATAAAAGACAATCAGCATTTGGGGAACGAGAGCAAGTAGAACTGTTCAACAGAAACGTGATGAAGACAGAATGAAAAGGTCTGAAAAGT
The DNA here is from genome assembly GCA_013368495.1 of Paragonimus heterotremus. NCBI lineage: Eukaryota > Metazoa > Platyhelminthes > Trematoda > Plagiorchiida > Troglotrematidae > Paragonimus > Paragonimus heterotremus. The sequence goes on from LUCH01000781.1 coordinate 143,215, forward strand.
AAAATGATGTTATTAACCTAACTTTCCAAAAGGCATGAAATTTTAAAACGTGCTTATTTTTTTTTACAACGATCTATCTTAATGAAAGATCTTTGTTTTTGGGTCAAGACGATATTCTATTTGAATAAACCGATTAGTGACAGAGTGTGGAAAAAAAGCATGAATTTGTTTCAAAGATAGAGAGCGGCCTATTCCGTCAGTTATCATCACCTCTTTACTTCTCACACGAAATAACTACTGAAGTTGTACCTTTAGGTACAGAGATCAAATTTAAGGCGGCATTGTAAAGATAACGTCGTCCAAACTGAGTCATGATGGTACTTATCAACAGTTAGTCAAGAAATGTTCACAACCAAAACCGTGACCATTGAAAGTTCTTTCACGTTAGTACTGAGAGTCAGACAACAGAACGTTTACAAAACTGTGCGCCAAATAATGTTCTCCTGTAACTACAAGGCGGTGAGATGACAGTCAAAAGGGGCCGACTGAAAAGTCTGTGGAAATGCGACAGTTGCGATCAGTTGTGGGTGATGTTAAGTCTGTATGAAGACAAATGTGTTGTTGAACCAATTTTGGCTGACGCAGCGGGACCATGTAAACAATGCAAAAGAATCTCAGTATCAGCTTGTTGGGCAGGGTTTATCAGGTGTGAGGTAACTGTAGTAGTGATGGGTTTGTCAGCTCTATTACCGAATAAGCCTGGAAGACTTTCCTTAGCCCAATTAGACAATCAAATCGTCGTACAACCTATGTGTTTTACTGTACGGCAGCAGGAGAATGGGTGTACCCACGATAAAATCGCAGATAGAATAGTTAAAACCATGACAAGTGGACGGACCAAACAGAGCTTTTTCGTACGTTCAATTTTTCATTAGTATACTGTAACGGTTGGCCTGCAGTTTTATTAAATTTTTCAGAAAATCAGGTCAAATATACCTTTGTTGTCACTGCTGTTTGTAGCCCCACACTTTCTTCCACTAAACCGAGGTGTCACCGGTATACAGAATGGGAAATCAAAAAAGCTATGAGTAAAATAAATAACAATAATAATAACAATAATAAACGAAACCCCACCCTATGTCCGACTACTAAGTTTTCCAGATCAACCAATAGCCGTCCTTTTTGCTAGAAAGATAGTTTGAAAAATTAGGTAGAATCAGTTCTCTCTTTGGGTAAACAGTCATGTAGATGATAATTTAAAAATATAAGAGGTTGCTGACGAAGAAGCACACTGACTAAGTACAGTGTATCCATTCGAGAAGTATGTTATGGACAAAGTGATCACACATTATTGAGTATTTAAAAAAAAGGAACCAGTCAAGTCAAATAGAGTCCCACAGCTACATTCAGATATTAGCTCAAATATTAGGCAAGAATACCGACAAACGTTGCACTAATTAACGTAACCAAAGGAGGAGAACGCAGCAGTGGACAGAAAAACCTACTGAACGCAATTAAACGTACAGAGATTTTTAGTTGACAAAGAGCAGAATATCAGACTTTTAAAAATTTTCCAGTAATGTGAACCAACTTACTCAGATTACATGAGAGGATAGCAAGGAGACATCAGAAGATTTCGAAATGGATCGACAAGTGAAATGGAAAAGTAGCAGTTTTTTTAGAAGGAAACAGGCATAGTCCTAACAACACACATCCCAACAGTTTTAGGAATTATTCCAACATTTAGTAAGTGTGGGTTGAAAGTCAGTTGAAAATTTATTTTTAGGAGAATTTACAAGAAATCAGATATCTGGTTCAACAGTAGTTATTCGCTATTGATACAGAAAATTCTTCAGACCAAGTAACCAAGTTAAGGACCTAAGGTTAGTGTGAGCAATGGAAAGAAACGGATTCTTAGTCTGGTGTGAAATGTCAGGCATTCATACCATACTTGAGTTACTGGCAACGGCAAACTGAGTTTGAATGAAAGCGAAAATTGAGTGAACTGGATATATTCATCCAAAAAAGAATGTAAAATAATCGTCCGATTTCGGAGAGAAGCAAAATGTATTCGTAAATTTGATCTTAAATTTGTTGACAAAGTCAGTACACTCATTAATACAAGACAGATCAATCGGTGCAAGACCGGTCACAATGCGTCAAGGAGCTTAGAGTCATTTATTCTATTTACAGTTTATTCACCTAGAAGCGCCTTCATGAATTGACTGTTCTGCGTTATTCTGAACTTGGGTCCAAATATTTCACTACTCTGTAGATCAGTAAGTCGGACTCGTAACCAGCTGTTGCAGGATCATTTGTCACATCCTGGTATTTATCTAATACAACTAACTGTAAACATCAAGTTAATGGTTCTGTATAAACCAGTAAAGAACCCTTAATGTGTGAAAGTACTGAACGTAATGTCAACACATTACAGAGAAAACTTTTACACCCACTACAATGGGCAACCCACGGATAAATTCTGATGCATCTTCGTTGTACTGAATAAACGTTTACTTTCCCACTCCATTGCATATGTTTAGAACTGATTTGGATGCTCATTGTAAATGATTTTCTCAATGATTTTCATGCGTGAACATTACTTCTTTCTGTAACAAATTCTGGTCGCTCACATCTCTGCATGAATGCAAGGTCCTGTGAAACACTGAGTGTGCTATGCCTGAATAACCATTTGTAAGGTGAGCAGAGTTTCATCTGAGAATACCAGTGAATTCATGTCGAAATGCAGTCGCAAAAAGCCATTCTATTTAATGAATTAGATAACTGGTAATTGTCCGTAACAAATTCCGCTTCGTTGGTATCAAAACTATTGAAGTAATGCAAAACAGATGACGGATTATTGGCATAACGTCACCGAATTTGTGATGGAGATGGTCATGTTGAACCGATCACCAGGATGTTTTCACTAAAGCGTGCGGTGAGGTGTTCGTTTTTGTAGTCTGTTTATCCCGTCTTTTATCTGGAAAACTTATTTACTGGTTGCAAACAAATTACCTCTCATTTAAACATTTGTAATCACCTTGGCCTTTGTTCGAAGATAGTGTAGATTGATAGTCTACCTGGTTGTTTTTAGCGCTAATGATCTGGGGACATTCCTAAAATGTGGTACAGTGTGAAATATAACAAGAATGTTAGCACGCTGGACAGAATCCGACTCAACTTTGTGAGTGCTTCCATATGATTATTCACTAAAGTGACCTGTTTACTTTTGAGGGTTTATATGTCATAGTCACTACCATATATGCTCGTTTGACCGAATCTGATGAGCACTTTGAATTTATGCATCATAACAATCCATAGAGCAGTGATGATGTGATTGATATTAGCTACGAATAAGATAAAGAGCAAGGTTTGAATTTTTGAGGAAGGTGCACATATTACAGGACAAATTATGGCTGAACACCATAGTCTCACATTTCTAAGGCGTACCTGTTTGAGTAAGCTTCACTCTGGCCCAAGAAATAACGAAGCATTTAATTAAAATTTGCAATCGATCAACAGAACGACAGTTCATGACCCTACTGTTCACTTTTCTTTGTTCTTCAATTGTTTACATCTGATACATATGGCTGTACCATCATTGTTATATTCGTGAGTTTAAAGTAATTAGAGAGAAGCTTGGGGTATAACAAAAATGTAACACAATCAGTACAACGTCAAATTTTTACGTGGCTGTTCACAGGATTGGACTGGTTTGTTACTCCTGAATGGGCTTTCAACGAACAAACTTCCTCACGTTATCCCCGATAACCGTGCAGAGACACGATTTAATTGTTAACAGCAATTTTAGGGGTTACTTTGAACACCGTGTAGAACCCGTGTAGTGCAGAAATTCATGGGGTGAAAAACCCAACTTTCTTGAGAGAAAGATAACAAGTACCATGTCACAATATAGCAGCGTGTTACAGGGAATCCGATCATCGTTACACCATCTTTTGTAAACAAATACAAATTGCTCACAAATATTTGTTCGTGGACCAATCTTCCCCTTTTCAAAGACTAACTTTGTGGTAAGTGATTACTTGATGATTAACCATGGGAAGAGGCAGGCAGCAATGAGTCTTAAAATGGCATTACTATCAGCAGCCAATGCGACAACTTATTACACTTTTGTATCTGTTAACTACTCGGTGTGTACAGTGTAGTTGAACGTTTACCTTTGTTTGTCATATGCAGAAAGTTTTGATGGACAGTAGTAGTTTTCCATACACTTCTGAATAATTCACGTCTTCGGTTCAAAAACGTCCAGTTTTCAGCATCATCATTTAAGAATTCAAAAACATCAATGTAAACGATCTAGGACACAACTCAACGAATCCTTCCACGATCGATACACCAGTGTATAAAAGCTTTGGTTGGTCAAACAATACCAGACAGCTCAAAACGAGAAGTAGCTCCATTTTGCCGTATTTACGTGAGCTATTAGACGTCTCGTTTGTTTTTCATCTATTGATGAATAATTTGACTTAGTGACCCAACACACGCACTTCAATTATCCACTGACTCGATACTGTCACACAGTCTCTCGGTGTAACCAAGATTCGATCATTACTTACAACTAAGGACACACTGGGTTACGAGGGATATATTAATGGCCAGATCAAACAGTGTTCTCTTAAAGGGTGTCACCTTGGCGACCGAACTCATTAACGTGAGGCGTCTAGGGAATTGAAATAAGGTGATCTCAATCTTCTCCGCTGACAGCAAGCGAATGATACAACTCGAGCGCGGTGAAACTCATGTAGTGTTCAATCACCTGAAAAAATATAAGCTCGCAGTGTGTTGCGTTGTTGACTTATGTCGTTTTTCAGTATTATTTGGCAGCAGTGACAGATGGACCCAAAGCACCGTATATTCCTTAATTCATTCCTGTTTACTGTTTCATTCAAGTATATCAGGTCGTTAATAGGACAGATTAATTTTTAACATTGTATTGACGATACGAAGAGGCAAAGTTTTTACATATACAGCTTATGTTCGAACCAACCATATTTAACCGGGTCAGTACAACTTCATATGTAGTCTCCAGATCTACTGATATAATTACAAAATACTGAGTGCCCTTGATCCAGTTCATCAGTAACGATAGAAGACATACGTCGCGAGATGTTAACATTTCATTTACTCTGTTCACTCACGAACGTAAAACATTAGAATACATGGGACACGCGGATACCAACAGCAACAGAAACAATCAACGATTGGGTTCACATGAAACAAGGACTGTCATCAGTTCCAGGGCAGACAAACAGCAATGTTAATCAGTACTCGCCATCCGGTCCTGTGTATACATAAACGGTTGACTCACGTAGTTTGTCTGCTCTGGAACTAATGACAGTCCTTGTTTCATCTGAACTCAATCGTTGACTGTTTCTATTACTGCTGCTAACTGCATGTCTTATATATTCTAATGTTAAACGTTTGTGACTGAGGAGAGTAAATGTAATGTTAACATCTCGCGACGTGTCTTCTAGCCTTAGTGGTGATATAATTATCTAATGCAAGAGTATATGCCAGTATATCTGTATTAGTGTCACGGGTTGGCAATCTTGAAAGTCCACAGTGTATATCAGTACGTTTGAAGCCAACATTACCCAACAAAATAGATGAGTCCATTTTTGATATTTGAGAAGCTGTTCACAATGGTTTGGTTTATATCCTCACTTGCTGGCGATCATTTGAATGGTAATGGTGTGTTGTCTAAAGTATAATTTTGTTTTATATTAAACCAGACCCTGCTGGAGGTCGAAAATTCATGCTTCCGTCAACATCCATTTTTCCCACTGAAAGTTAACCTTATAAAGTGATATGCTTATGTTAAGGGTACGTCGTAACTGAATGACAGGTCGATCATTTCTTTCAGGCGTGCTTCCTGATTCTCACTTGTTACATGGTGTTGGAATGGCATCCATCACCTAGTGGTTTGTTGTAACAAGTTACAACAACTTTCTCGATCGAATGCCTAGATTTTTCTCTGTTTATACGTACGAACGACATACGGTATATGATGCTTTGTCAGTGTGACATACACTGACAATCAACCGCTAGAATTGTGACTCAGAGGTTTATGTTGCCATGGTTGCGCGTTGGTGACCATCGGGTATTTAATTTTTCACTTGGTGAATAGTTATGTATGTAAAACCTGCAAACCATCACTGCGAAGTGTTCTAATTTGTAACACAGTATTATTTTCGTTAGACTGATTTTTCAACTGAAAGTGAGTGAAAAACGCAAAAGGGTCTATTTTTGATGTGCATGATGGACCTTACAGGTTATACTCGGATTTGTAACTGCTTCGAATGGTCGGTTTGCGAATGCATCACTTGTCTGCCCAAGAGATTCAGGTATACGAAAAAACAGGTGTGTACTTAGTCACGTCCCATCACCATACCAGTAAGTTTTGGCCATATTGTCCACAAAATACCCGTTTTCGATTTAAGAAGAGGATTTTATAACAAATGCTTTTCACATAACTCAGTTAACATTACTGATATATGTGGTGTTGTAGATTCCGACTTGTTGTTTCTGGCGTTGGTTTGAATCCTGCTGATGCTGGTTTTTCGCAGTTGGCTCTTTTCTGAACTATGGTTACTGATATACTACTCATATATAATACAATTTCACTGCTCACTGGTGACGTTGGTGGATTCCAACATGATCGTCTAGGATATTCTTTTTGGGAAGTCAATCTCCAAGATCATTTGGTAGATTCCACGTGATACAGTTGGTTGGTTGAGTTACTCAGTCCGGACTTGAAGTTTCTTTGCTCTCGACATAACGTTTTAGCTCAGCTAGTAAAACGCTTGCAATGTTTAAATATGTTGGTTTCGAAGTTGGTTCGAATCTCGGCGAATTCTAGACTTTTATAATTGGACCTCTTCCGTTTACTCCAATTATCGAATCAGAAATATATGAAGCAAGTACATTCCAAATTTTGCCAAGTCCCACAGATTACGGTTACTTAGAGTGTGTGGTGAGATACAGCTCGTGAGTGCATACAGTACTCAGTATAACCGAAAATGTGCCAGAAAATTCTAATTAGTACATGGAAGGTGAATTTTGTTTGCGGAAACCAGGTAAACTTCAGACCATGATCCTGTGGTTTTTGCGCTTTTCCTCTTGTTTGGCACAATAACCAAATAATTGCTGGGATTTCATTCTATGATGTTTGACATGTTTTACAGTGATGTTTCATCCTCTTGTTTAAAATAAGTTCAAGTTTGTTGCTCGTATGCAAATCTCAAAGAGAACGCAACGTTCAAACGATGTACTAATAATCGAACGGCCGGTAAAAAAAGAGACCAATATCAGGCGTAAATCAATAAGCAATTATCTTGGTCTTATCTTTCAACCACTTATGCAAATATCGTATGCGCATACTGGATTAAACAGCCCGCCATTAGCTTATGCGAACAGTTTACGCTAGTGTTCTAATGTCTGTCTGTTGGTCATAGTTATTTTCCCAACAGACCACGTGGAACGGTAGTTAACACACTTTTGCTAATAGAAGCTCACAATGATCTACCCATTTTTTCCAAGCCACTCCAGTGGATGTGCCTCGTGTACCCTATTCCGTTTAAATCTGGGAGGACAAATCCCCATATATGAGAAGAATGCACATTTTGGTTGATGAAGTTGGTATAGAAATCTGTCAGTGAACTAACTAACAGGCATCTGGATGCATAGTTGAGCGAGTGAACGAGCTGACAACCCAACCATAGTCAGATTGCAGGCGTTCACTTTCTCACGCCACCTAAATACAGACAAGCTCGTCACAGTTTGAAATTAGAGATTCATTTTGCTGCAACTGTTTGCAAAGTTTTCTGAACACCATTTATTACTAGTGTCTCTTTTGACTCTGTATCATCCGATTTAAATAGACAGAGCATTTCAAGACTCCTGAAAGAAGGAGAATTCGAAACTCTAGTACAGTGTCGAAATACTGCAACAGGTATTCTCATCATTCTATAGCTGGCATAAGTTGATCATACCCACATCGATTTAATCGACACAGAATCAGTCAACGCACGCAAGTGATAGTGAATACAACTCAAGCTTCATCTTATTATGTGCAGTCAGATAGACAACTGAGCGCATCTCTTTCACAGAGAAGCATGAGCCCACCATTCCGCTCATGATGGGGCTCACCACCATCTCATATCCTTACCATAACTAAACAGCGGTTCATATGAGGTGACTCTGCTGACCATGAATCAGTGTCCACATTTCAGACACAACGGAACTGCCTGAAGGTGTAAACACAATGGCTCGTGAAAAATACTGATGTTTTCGAGTCGCCTCGAGACTAGACACTATGGCTAGCTTGTTGATTTCGACTGATAATTTTGTAATCAGACCTTAAACTGAAATAACAAACCCCATCTGACCTACTCAGCAAATATCTATATAGTAAAAAGTAATTATAAACCATGAATTATGTAAATGAGATTTCCTTCAGACTCAAGAAGGCTTGGTTAAAGCTGCAGTTGATTTGTCTATCTTGGAGATGTGTTAGAAACCTGAGCAGCAGTCACAAATGATTGTGGTCAAGTGGTTGGGTATACAAATTTGGTCGTTATCAGTCTAATGTGACACCAGACAATCAGCTCACAAGAATGCGGACCGGATTCCAAAACCTGCTGGTTATGAACAGAAGTCTCACTGTCGATGTTCCATAAAAAGAGATCTGATAAATGTGCTTCTAAAAAACAAGGACGAGGTGAAATATATGGCTCAGTTCGAAATTTGCGAACACATGTTTGATTCCCAGCTTATGTCATTTAACATCATAGGTTATTCATAGATACTTGCAAACGTTTCCGAATTTCGTTTATATCTGGAGGCGTCCTTGTGAAATCTGATCAGTTTGCTAGCGGAAACAGTTTCCAGTAAAAAGATTTTTGGTCTGAATTTCTCTTCGGATCGGGGTTCCTGACGAGCTCAAAGAAGGTTACAATCAGCTACGAAAGGTTTTGAGGTTTTAAAAGACAATGAACGCCTATTCATTTTGTACGATGCACTGAGTAGCACTCACACTCGGTACGTGTAAATCGTTGACGTTTACTGAACCGAAATTTACAATTTGAATGAGGATAAATCTTAATTTTACTTACTTTACTGGGTATGTATAAACTAAATTGACTGAAGTATATATACCTATATTTATATGTGTATATATATATGCAATCGAGCTGCTGCGACTGAGCCTTTCTGTAGTGAAGCCACCACTCTATCGACGTTGCACTATGATTCGCCGGTTTTACGCTCATAAGAACCACGTAAACGTCGGCCAGTAATAACAACTGTCTATCAACATCACACACAAAGCAACTTCTCTAGCAGTTTTTCTAGGAAGATATTCGTTTTCGGCATGAACGTACGCAACAGGAACGTACTGTGTCAAGTTGTTCACCAAAAGCTGTTGAATTCCAAACACAATCCAGATATCACTTTGCTCTGCCAATACCGCTTACACACGGTATGAACGAGACCACTAATCGTTTGTTTTGTTACGGTAACATGTAGTAACGAGCATGCAAACCTATTGGTGAACAACGTGAATGTCGATTTCTACATTTTAATTATTTGTTCGAAAGAGATATGAAACCCAGGGTGCATTGTTCGAATATATGAACGATGCTTAGCAGTCACATTTTCGCCATTTTGCAAGATGTCTGACGAGTTAGTTCTTATGCATACTTCCACTGTGTGCAGTTATAGATGGTTGGCCCATTCAGCCTTATTTGGCATCAGCTGTGTAACACAATGTGACTGGCTTCAAGACCATTAATAATGAGTAGCTATGATTGGACACGTTTATCGCTTGAGAACCGTATAACTAACTTTAGCCTCTCCAGTTGGTGCAAATGTATAGACTCTATATTGTAGATTACATTTTAAAGGGCACAATTCTCCTTACATAATCTGAAGTCTAACTGGAAAAGCTGTACCTGCAGAACACAATGCGGGATTATTTTGATAGCGTCGTTCTACCACTTGCTTTAACCTGGGAAGTAATGATTTTGGCTAGGTTCTAAAGTACTTTTATTGGCAATTCCGGAATTATTATTCTGATTTCTAGAAACAAAGAATATTTTTGTGGTTACGATCACACTCGATGTGTTTACGTTTTAACTTAAAAGACGTTTAGGTTTATTAAACAATGGATATATGTTCGATTGCTCTCTTCATCCTACAATGATACATTGCAACAAACATCATAGCTGTATTAATCTTAACCCTCAGTCGAGTAAATGTATGCAGCCTCAGTACTAATGTTTTACCGTAGTGTAATTATAAACCTTGGAAAACTTTGTATTCCATCATGACCTTTCGTCGGTGATAAGTGACGAAAGTTTACTGATAGAAGTAACACCTGAAATATACTAAACTTGTCGTTTATTCAGGGTCAACATTCTTACTAATGGCCAGGAGTAACCGGGATGCATTGGTTCATTCAAACATGTTCATGAACGTTACGCCCCTATTTTAAACAAAATGCCTGTTCTTGTTAACCATACTAGTCCATATGTGCGCTAAATGCAGCGACCTGTTCGAGACCCAGAGCAGAAATTCAGAGGCAACAAGGGCTGTCGTTCACTAGTCCATACCCAGTCGTTGGAAAACAGCATCCTCTTCATATCTCACACAGAATGAAGATGTGACTGATGTTCGCAGAGATTGGCCAAAGCGTTTCAGTATGTTTTACTCACCGTTACTTTCTGCCGAACTAGTGGGTCCAAGGAGCAGTTCATACGTTTGGCGGTTCGAATGACCTCATCCAAACTTAACAGATGGCTGTTCAGTCGACCAAAACTTCATGGTAAATCGATCATCACAATTCCAATGTATCCGTTCGTAAACACGCATAAATTACCAAGTTGAACCTGTCATGTATGTAATCAGGTCATTTGACTCTCCAACATTTCGTACTCAATGTGTAACGTTTCTCCCCATTGATATTTGTTCGACTCACATTAAGATACTTAATACGTTCCATAAAAGCAGCTATGTTTATTCGGCCAGCTACCAGTACAACGCCTGACAAAGACTTCCCGACATGGCGTCTGACATGGAATGCCCGACATGGTCAGCGGTTCCAACTGTGTTATCAACGTTAGTGTGGGTGCCACAAACACATTACTTATTCTATTGTTTGGCAAAGCTGTTGGCCATGAACACAATCACCACTACTCAGGTTTTGTCACACACTTCTACGCCGCGCATCGAGATGAACGATTATTCACTGCTGCACAGAATACTGAACAACAAATCCTGCGTTAACGCCCTCATGTGAGCTATACAATACACAATCTGCAAGACTTGTACAGCTTCATCATACAAACGACTTACAAGTCAAGCAATACTCACATATCATATCATTCATCCGTCATACATTGCAAGCTTCCACGATCTCATTTGGTGATTCATAACAAGCGAACTACTTTCTACCGCGCCATCAGAATTTTTATAGGTCTTAAAGTTTTGTTGTACTTTTATTTACCTGGCATACATGTACCCTTGTTGGTGTTATTTGTCTTTTGATTGTAAATAATTTTCACGACAATACAAGTTTAACTTCAGTGAAGTCAAGTCATCAAGTTGCCACAGTTATTTCTGAGAAAAGTGGCTTTTTAGCTGATAGAATAAGCGAAGGTGTTGGTGAAAAGTTTTGACTACATTGGCCAGGTGTAGTGGGTACAATTCGGGTTCGAACAACAACAGATAACAGAATGGTCCACAATGACAAACATCCAGTCTTTCGATGGGCTACAGAGATTTAGGCTCAAGGTTATTTAAACTTTTGGTTGGGTAAGTGATTTGAATAAAACAATAGTTAGATGCGTAGTATGTGATATTCTTCAGAGTAGAATTTCTTAGACTTCAGTCATACGAAGGGATGGTAATTACTTCCATATCTGGAGGCAGGTTAGAGTCTGTTCTCACGATTGTTTTGAGAAATCTGTTTGAATAGTGCATTTCGCTGCCGATTATGCTGGGTACCGTCCGTCTACTCCTGCACAGCTGTCTGAAGCTGTTGTTTGCGTTTACAGCCATGGAAAGCCACGAGCTTAGATAGGAGTACAGACCGAAAATGGAACCAATTTTCTGCAATTTAAATGAACGTAATTTATTATAAAGGAAGACCGAGAATAATTCCACTTTGGTTGGTTTGCGAGTGATCTAATTTATAAACGGTTATCCAAGTATTCGTTAGTAATTTCATTCGTTATAATCAATTGGTGGAGACAAGGATTAAAAGGTATTCAGTCACACAACTTTCTTCAATCTAAAGAAGACCGCAGCAATGTAGGTAAATAACTGAGGTGGTCAACAAAAGTATCCGATTATTGCGGAAGTATTCGGAAACCAAATGTTGTGACGTCTGCAAAACGTTTCGTTGATTGTTTTGCCAAATTAAGAGTTTAAACTGGAAATCCACGTACAACGTTACAAATAGTAATTGCTGTTGTCAGGATCTAATGAAAGAATATTTCCCTTCGATGTACAGAAAGTGAACGAACTAAACTAAGAAGCTTCTGAAGTAGTACAAATATTCAACGAATTTACCTATCATTCAAAAATTAAGTTCCATTCGCGTAAAGTATTCCGTCACCTCCAGCAAACAGCAGTAAAGAACGAATTTCTAACTGCTAATCTATTGAATGTGATTGTGAGCAACAGTGAGAAAATGCGATAACGAGAGTCTCGCAGTAGTTGCGTTATCTGATTAAAACAAAAACTGTCAGTCATTCGTAGTTGAATATTTTGGCGTTCATCTTACAAACAAGCTTAAATTGTTTTTACTAGAACGCACTGCACGTGAACTTTGCAAATCATCTGAGAATACATTAGTTAATTTTACTCACTGTACTGATTTTTGTGATCTTTACGTCAGTTTTTACAGCAGAAATTAATTGGAAATCCTCTAGGTAATGTAACATCTCAGTTGGCAGTCAAATGTGGAGAAAGTGAGATAAAGTGCACAGCTATCTAAGAATGTTTACCTGTTTTCCGATTAACGTGCTGAGTGAAACGACTTCACTTATTCTTCACGTGAAAACAAACGCATTAACTAAAGTCATACAAGCCTTTCGTCAGGCCCAGTATACCGGTAGTGTGTCCTTCGAATATACTTAATGAAGCTTCCCAAAAGAACAGGCTTCATTCTCTTACACAGAATATAATTAAATCAATCTGTACACACAAGCAGGCAAAGACCGATCATTGTCATTCAGTTACCAAGGCAGACTGATACTCATAAATAATCCCTTCTTCACATCTGCCAGTGTTGTTCATTGAGAAATCACTACAGCCTCACTGTACTGGAGAAGTCTACGGGTTCTAGTTGACAAACGCATTTGAATACTTGTTTCAGGTTTCCTCGTTATCTGCCTGCCAACAATTGTCAAGCATGTGGTGCCGGCAGTTCCTTTTAGTTTGCAACTGGATTTTCGTTCCGCCGGCATACTATGAATCTATTGAGTATCCCTACGACCAAACCGGGCTATCCATATTAATCCGGCAAAGTAATTTACAGGAGTATGCGGCTCGTAATTTGTAAGTATATTCATGCTGATATTGGGAACTTATATTGAACATTACGCAATAATGGCGAACTCGTTGGTCGGTAGAAATGCGTAGATTGTGTCAATAATTCATGCTGTGAAACGGGTTTCCATGAATTGGTATTTTCAATGCTTTTGTTGGGCATTCAAACATGGACTTTCCTATTGGGAACTGCAAAACAGGCTACCAAACTGATGTTCGTAAGTTAAAAGTTTCGTGAGTCGCTGATGGATATCTGTTTGCTTTAACCTGGGTTTCCACGAGAAAATGTCTGCGGCAGGATATAAAAGGTTTTCCTCTGCACTGCGCTTGTACTAAATCGGTGCACTACCATGAAAGTTCGAATATCTTTCTAGAAGGTACTTTTTAACACTGTGACGCACGATTGTCATTAGATAGCCATAAGAGCTGAATTTACCATGTTATTACGCTGTACACGTTCCGGTTTTTAAGTGACTGATTGTAGATTGCATACCAATTTTAAGCCCTCAATTAATTTGCTCGAGAAGAGGTCAACTGATGAGCTGAATGTTGGTGTACTAAGTTAAATAGATTATTATCCGTGTCCAGTCATAGTGTGACAATTTGAGATGGCATTGAGGAACTGGGTCGTTCACATAGAGTAATCATTTTAAATTGAGGTCGATTTTACAAGTACCGTGAATGTTCACAAAAATGAAGAATTAATGCTACTCGCTCCTTTGATTATATGACATTTCATTATTGACTTATTCGACTATTTCTAGCAACGCTCCACCATAGAATCTGTAGGTTTATTTTTCGGTTGTTTGCTTATATTGCATTTCATTTAAGATAGCTTGTTTAAAAATACCAACAAATCAGTTTAACCGTCATAACTGGGGTTTAAATTGATGATGCACGTTTTAAGCTGTATCAAACTCTAGCAAGTCTAATCCTAGCTAGTTAAACTTTATAATTGAAATATTCCTATGCTACTTATTTCACGGCCTGCTGTTCTACCGAAGCATTTGTCAGCCCGTCAAACATGTCCCTTAGTTTTTAACTGGCAAATTTTTCATGGCAGCACAGACTACAACAAGATGCACTGTTTATTGCACAACACTCATCGTAAAATTAACACCGTCCTCATAAGTGCCAATTATTACGGATGAGTAGTATTTTATGCACATCAACAGCATCAGTGGGTGTTTAGTCACATATTCTGACATTTTGGGCGCACATTTTATGGTCTGTCTAAAGTAAAATCTGTGTTCTACCAATATGTTAGTGTATCCTAAGTTCCCTAGTTCGAATGTCATGAGGTTGAGTACGCAGATGTACGGTGAAGCGAACAGAAATAGTTACATTACTTTTATTGGTTGCGAATATATTCGTGGCGCAACCTCGAAAATTTCGGGTCACCTAATTGTTGAAATAAAAAGAATGTGAAGTTCAAATGTAGCGCTCTGACTAGAAAGTCTTCGTTATTTTCCCCACGTTGGGAATGGTAACAGAGGAGAACTTTTGTTACTTGTATCAGAGGAAAGAGAGCTTAGTTGATAAGATCCAAACATAGTTGCCTCATTCATTATTGTAGAGGTAAATCTAAACCTGACTTTAATGGTCATTCTATCGTTAGTTGTATATGATGATTGTGAATTGCAACCAACTAAGTATGATGTTTACAATTCTGGTGGATACTGCAGTGGACAACGTTGTTCGATTGATAGTTCAAATAATGTCATCCGCCTGAGGCTTTAAAATTAAAACCTCGTACACAAGAACAGCAGCACAATTCGCTACTAGAGCAAAATGGATAACTGACTGAATCCTTCTCGTAAGTGACTGCCGAATCATTAAGTTGTAAGTTCCTTTTGCAGTGCGTGCGAAATCATAATTTAAAAACTCAACCCATGCGATGAGCACACATTAGTTGTCGCACTTTTATGTTAAGTTCACGAATACCTTTCCCCTCGCGGGCTAAAAACAACAGTTCAAACTTACAGGCAGCCGTTCAACGCTGTTAGTCCACGTAGAACGGTTAACTAATTATTGTGCTCATTTATGGACTATTTTCAACAAATTATCATGCAAGCATTTGCTCATTATTTCGTAAATGACATGTAACTTCTATTCCATGAACCGGTTGTGATTATACTTATTTATTTTAGTATTATCAATAACTATAATACAACACGATTCTCACCTTGAGAAAGAATGCGAGTTATGTTATCTTTGGCGTCTCTTTTGTGTTGCCGACGAACATAACTTACAAGAAACATTTTATTAAACAGTCATCCGAAGTTGAAGCAGAATATACAACATGGGATAGGCTATACAATTCTAGTGGTAAAATAACAGCACCGTTAATTATAGCGGGTATTGTGAGCAGTAATTGTCTGTGCTCAGTTACATGCAGTTGATCGAGCTACGCAAGCCGACTCGTGTCGAATTTGCGTCGGACAAGAAAATCGATCGAGCTAATAGGCCTTAGTCACGATCGTTAGTCTTTTTAATCACCATTCACTCACAAACAAGCATATTAACAAAGTACCATACGTGTTATAAGTGAGTAGTTTTGAGTTTAAAGCCTCTACTTTCTGACTTCTCGATCATCTGAAGCTAAGCGGTTGGCGTATTTTCGGCAGAGTATAACAAAGTACGAATCCAGAGTGCAAGTAAAAACTCTAGGTTAAGATAATTTCAATTGGGACGTATCATTTGCAACCACTACAAATGCTCTGTACTAACGTTTAAATATGCTAGTGAGAGATTTGGGTTTACAAGCGATTAACTTCGCCAAAAATAGGTCTAGCCCTCACATTTAGGTGAAACGTCGTCATTTTTTTTAAATTAAAAGCACGAAATTTGCGTTTTTCTCCTGTTGGAGCTTATCTGTGATTTGTGTTCAGCTCATCTTAGTCACTACTTATCACCAGTAAATATATCATTCAGTAAGTTTCATGAGTTTTTGGCTTCCAATTGAAGATTAGTCATAATAGTGGGGTTATCGGTCATACTTAACAATCAATTTACGGTGACTTTTTTCACAAACGAAAGTGGGGCTGACCGTTTGCGTACAATATTTCAATAGCGCCAAATGCATGGTTGCTTCGTGAAAACGTGGCCGGAATTCAAACCCTGGTCGTAGCAATGATATGCATTACTGACAGGTCCTGACAATAAAGAAACTCTAATCCAATGATTTCTGTTGAAATGGGTCGGCCTGAAACTCTGTGTGAACACGAAACTTGTGAT
Source organism: Paragonimus heterotremus (assembly GCA_013368495.1). Taxonomy (NCBI): domain Eukaryota; kingdom Metazoa; phylum Platyhelminthes; class Trematoda; order Plagiorchiida; family Troglotrematidae; genus Paragonimus; species Paragonimus heterotremus. The sequence goes on from LUCH01000781.1 coordinate 159,964, forward strand.
CAACTGTGATTGACGTTTTATTCATTTTAATCAGTCAACTCTTTGTAAATTAATAAAGGTATTTTATTTCCGAATGTTTCGTAACTCGCACCTTGTCTGAACAACACCGGGTAACCAAATCCCTCCGCGTTTTGCATCAGTCTGTTAAAGATGTAAATGTATAGAATTTAAACCTTGAACATCTGTTTTTATGAAACAGCATTTCCACCAACTAGGCTACCGCTATTAAGTATATATGGGGCTATATTGACTTCAGTTTTTGTTTTTGATTGTTGTTCATCTATTCAAAATATGTGAAACCTTCACTCATATCATTACAGTGAACTTTAGGATTGTGGTGGCCTTCAACAGAGATCTATTTGCTCGCACGCTCTTTTTATATAGGTACAACCTACTGAATTTCAAGCATCCTGATGTAAATGATTGATAGCACTTGGTTTTCGTTTGTTTTTGTTCTGCTCGGATATTATGAGGAACAATAAAACTTATAATACGCAGTGGTGTAGAACGAAACTCATCACATCCGTTTAGTTTTATATTACAAACCATCGGTTTGCTGTGCTAACTGGATGAGAATGTTGACAGTGTTTTACGGTCGCGAACACGTCCAATGTTATATCAATGTGAAGAATAAATTAACTTTTTCATCAGCTGTAAGCTACTTGAGGTCCTTCACGTTCCGGAAGACGTCACTCAGTCCGGGTATAAATTATACTTATACGGCACACTTTTAATGAAATCTCCAATCTCCAAATGAAGGACGCCACTAGCATTACGAGGTGTCGCAGCTGCTCCTGCAGTGAGCCTTACGGTACGGTAACTTCTTTGTTCCCAAGATGTAACTGTGTAATCAACCAAACCTGTGCAGCCTCTAGAATGCGTATGTCGTTTCCAGCGGTTGACTGACGGACCAATCGAGTTTGTTTATAACTCCATAACAAAGAGTAAACGTAATTAAGGTGGGGTTTCCAAAGGAATGAAGTGTTAGCGACTAAATTAACGCTCATGCAGCATATGTAGGTCTGTATTTTACTAGAGCTTCAGTGGTGCTAAAATGTCCTGAAGATAGCCCTTCAGCTTTTGCTTGAAAAGTTCGACCGTTTGCCTGGAACTATTTTCTGAATATGCTAGTTACAGCTTTCGAAATAATACATTGAATTATTGAAAAATAAAGTCATTGAAATAAACTCTCACGTATCGAGATTTAAAGTCTGCTTCACATGATCTCAGAGAGCAAACAAATATTGACACACAAAAATTTACTACGTAGTCGGAAGTTAAACTGAGATAAATTGAACATCACTTATCCGTTTGCGGCTGTCGAGATGATCGTGCATCCTGACTATTATCCATAAAGAAGAGTGACTGGGTGTTCAGACATGATAGTTCGGACATGCTTAATGAAAAGTCAACGGAAAAATGGTCAACAGGGTTGTATCATGAAAGAGTGGCCGGAGTTCCAACGCCAACGATGACAAGGGTATGCAGCATCGAAGAGATCGGACAAGAGTCAAACCTGAATATTACGAATCATTTTGAAAGGAACTGGTGGAAAGCCTTTGGGAAAGCAAGGGGTGTGATCGAATGTGGGTGTTGTTGAACATGTCACGGAAACGGTTAATAGTCGTTTGAGCTTTAGTACTTAATGTGTAGCGTCAGGGTAATTCAATGGATTTTCGTAATAAAGGATTTCGAACTATAAAAATGTCAATCTGAAGGCGTTTAACGAGTTGTACCACAAAGCACATACATTTCAGTGACCGGTAAAACTAAGCCAATATTGTAGATTAAAATCCCAAATAGAAAGGACTGGTCTGTTGACGTAATTTTATGACAAATCGCTATTGATTCTGTCTTTATGACAATCATTTCGGTGTAAACTCTCCTGTGATCCACCCGATGACAAAACGTTGAAAACAGACTATACGCCAAACCACCCGATACTTCTCGAATAAATGTGCTTATTCCCTTAATACCTACTTCATCAGCGACTAAAAGCAAAACTTCATTATCTCGAGGCAAAGATATTCGGTTTCCGACACAAGTAATTACGTAGCTCATAGTAGTGAATATTATGCATTCCAAGCGCAACATACTACGTCGAACGATGGATTAATTAATAATTCAAACTGAGGAACACAATAAGAAGACGGTGTGTTTACCTTACAGATTGAAATTGTTTAAGTCAATCATACTGAATATGTAATGAGTGTAAAAAAAGGTTGGCGTTCATAAGACATTTAACTCATGCTTCAGTCAGTATTCGCATTCAGAAGCTGCACATCCAGCTAGAACACTTGGATGAAAGTCAATTCTACAGAACCCCTTATACAACTGTCAACGATTTTCGCAAATACTTACTCGCCTGTAGTATGTGATTCGAGTCATGCTGTTACAATATCCGCTTCACTTAGCACCATGCAGAGATAATGATTTTATAGGCTGGGATTCAATACTCAATGTGTGGGTTTCTGGGATCATGCTGGTCACAATTAGACTATTGATTTTACACCGAGCACGACTTGTAGTCACATCCACCTATGAGTGATGCAACGTGTGCAAAATATTTTGGAAACCGAATGAACAATTTTCTCATTTACAAGAGCAAACTACATAGACTTTTCTCAAGGAAAGTGAGAACGGTGTCAACAAAAATTAGCTTGAATTAACTTAGGCAAGTAAGGTGCTTCGTAGGATTTATCGCTTTAAAGTTAGATTAAAGTGGGGAACGTAAACAAAACAAGAGTCATCTCAAAAGAGAATGTTTTTGTGCACATGACAAAAATATAAAGTACAGCCAAATTTGCATATTTGCATCACCAATAGCTTTACAGCGCACCGGAAAGCTAGCAACTTCAATGTTTGTGCACTGAGACGGTGAATTGTCTTGTTATGTTGTGCTTCATGCCAGAGGGAATACAACAGTGTACCCTAATTCCTCAGCATAAAGGGACCATGAATATTCGAGATTCCTAAAATGAACATTAGGTAGAAAACAATAGCTGAAGAGTAAAGCTGCGTGATAAATAATAAATGGTCCAACGGTACATGATGACCACAGGAGTATGAGAGGCCGAATCAAGCCGGCAGCCACTGAATGGAGAGCTGACTTATGGCTCCATTGTTAAGGTCAGTTTAGTACTGTTCACTCCCGAGAGTCCAAGTAGCTTAGTTGCGATATTCATTCATCATATCTATATCAAGTGTTACAGCTTTGCCATCATAACCCGTGTTTACGCCGAGCTTCATGCAGTTAGTTGGCCTTAGTATTTTCAACCCCTCTTGGAATGCTTAGTCTTTCGGTCAAGTCCTTGGCCGTACTGTCATGTCGGACAAAAAGCACCCCCCCACATGCACCGGCACGTGAGAGAGACCTTCTAGCTGAACGTGGAACTGAGAAGGCACCTCAGCTACTTTGTCACTTCTGGACCATAGTCAGCAGAAGATCGTGTCGAAGCTGGGTAACACGATTAGTATTTTGGAGGAAGTGTATGAAGGGATTTAACTGGCCAACAATTAGAAAGCCAGAAATAAGCCAATTCAAGTTAACGCAGAGCACGACAAGTTAGTAGTACACCTTATGTACTCGGAGAGTTGGAATTTTGTCTGTTTTAATAGACATGTTTAGTTAACGGGGAAGACTTGATCAAGTTTGTCTGATTCTCTACTTCGTAACAATAAACCTAATATGAGACTTAACAAACGACCAAAATCGTTATCATGCAAGTAAAATTCTACCAAATCAGTTATGTGGTCGATTCGAGAATAAAAATGCTGGATGGTTACGCTGTTTAAGACTGTATGTTCATCACCATCCTCAAATTTGATCTAATGTTATCGCTGGCACAACAGCAGGACTTACGTCAGTTTTAAGTAGTCAAGAGCTTACGAATGCTCTCAGGTAAGCTACCTGGAAAATGAGACTGGGGACGATGACGGACCTTCTGTCAAAGCACCAGTTCCTCGCTAAGTTGTTAGGAGATATCGACCCCAACTGAGACCAGTTGCATCCTTCGATTTGTATGAGTATGAGCATGTCATAATTGACAATTTTCGGCGGGATGCGAATGTCTTCTATGTTGATTGTGAACAATTTCGATCAGAAATTTGTGTTCATGACCGGGACAGTCTACTTTCTGTCTCACCCTACTCATGTGTTGGTGTATAGGAATATTTACCTGCAGGCCAACATTAGTTCTGCACATGTGACCGCTTTTAGTAAACGGGTACTTAGTTCGCCTTCCCGGTTTGCTCGTAAGTGTCATAGAAAATAAACCGAAACTATTTCCATTTTCACTGTCGATAGTAACCTGCATCTCTGCAACAGGCAAAGTAGTTAGCTCTATCTGGAGTTGCTGAAATACTAAACCAGTTAAAGTTTGCGCTTTGAGTGCTTGTTGAGAACCATGGGGATTGGGTTCAACACACCGAGTAGCAGCGCATTTTACATTCCCAGACAATATTTGTTACCTACGGGTGGTAGAAACCATTACACGTTGTCGCTTGCTCAGTACAAATACATTTAAGAGACTGTAACGCAACGAACTTTGTAAAAGACCTAGCTGGGAAGTGAGGGTACATTTGCCGTAAGACTTGTTAAAGTAGGCAGTCATGGACAGAATTTTTCTTATTAGCTGAGAACGATACTACATGTTTAGAAAAATTCAGTCTTGACAATCGTCAGGCTAATGAGTTACCAGTAAACCCATATAAACCAGGAGTCTTAAATACCTCGGCCAGCACACACACATAGGCACCTGTAAACAAAGTTACCTCTTGTAAAACTTATGAACAACTACTATGCGGTAACCCGTCAATGAGGAAAAATCCCACGAAACAAAACTTCTTTTTACATTAAAATACCACAACTGTATTAGTGGCCCAAAGGACACTGCCAGTGATTCCATCAACAGATAAGACAAGTGGTAACTAACATGTCAGCGCATATTCGTTAAAACTACCCTAACTAGTTCTTGTAGCAACTGATTCAAATGGTCACATACTTCGATCACTCACATAGACATGACACTTTCTACTGAGGATCACAAACCTGTCTTTTCCGAACTAAAGTTTTCGCTTAACAGTCCGGTGCCCGAAATGATACATCCTCAGGTGTTTGTGAATTACTCGAAGCGCCCAAATACGTTCCACCTAAAAAGACGTTTGAAGAGTGTAAGTGACGTTTAACGGTTTTCAAAATTATGCCCTTTTACTAGAAGCCCGAGTGACAGATTTATTGTTACAGTTCGCGTGTGACATGAAGCGATATGTTTCGATGCCCTTCATTACTGAGTTGGCGGAATAAGAGCACAAGTAAACCATCAAGTTATTTCGGACCATTTCTCCCCTAGACTTTGAGTATGAATGATACCAGATATCTTTTATGGTTTAGGTCGTCTGAGCACAACTGTGAACAACGAAATTTAGCAGAAGCATAACTTCATCTTGAGTGCAATCAGTTGCGTGTAATACTTTATTATTCCGGTAATAACATTTTGGTAAAAATAATAAGTTCTGTAAGAAAATAAAAGCGTGGCTGTTAAGAAGATGATCACATCCTTCAAATGCCCTAACGTCTGCGAGTCACGAAAGGGTGTATCTTCGTTTCAAAAAGCATCTTTCGTCCTCCATTACTGAACTAGATCTTAATTGTGGATTATACGAAAAGCTTTGCGGCTGAAGTGAATATTCACTGATTTGCCGATATGTGCACGCTTGAGACCGCACCTAATGTAACATTTACATATTACGTGTACGGAGTGGACTGCACAATACACTATTTACTTGCCAACAGTTGTTTAAGTCCACTGCGTAGTATGCGAGTGTTGCGGGAAGTTCGTTTAATAATCACCACCAGTTTAAACACAATTATATAAATGCTGGCATAATTGTCGACAATGGTTCACAATTAGTTCAAACACGGTAATTGCCTTGCAAAGCCGACAGTAAAGTAGACGAAATGAACGCTTATCCATCGACTGCTGTAATTTATTTCTATCAACGAATTTTTGAGTTTATGCGAGACTTCTTTATACACATACTGAATGCAGAACTCGGAAATGTGTTAATAGTAAGGTATTACAGCTGATGTAACAGCTAGTCGAGGTCTATTTATACTACCTAAAATATGTTCGACACAATGTGTAAACCAGGATCAATCTAAATTTCCCGTGACCACACTAGTCTGGCACTCAAAATGCCATCAACTACTACACACTTCCATTTGATAAAGTGCCGATATTTCACTACATTCTACCTGATCTCACAGGTCACCGAACTCGTGCACTTTGGTCCTCGTTTTGAAATATCCTTGCATTAGAATGGTTGTATTTCGAGCAAGTGTATTCCACTGTTCACCTCAAGCCCATAACCTTCAAAAGTTGTTGTCTGGGTTGAACTCTGAACCAGTTATCACTAAATTCATCAATAATTAGTCAGTGATTCACACACTTGATAAATTGCCATACAACGAAAACGAGAACAACAAGCCCTTGGGCCTACAGAAGAAAAATTAAAAAGGTGATATGACCTATTTCCAGAATTTCAAGCGATCAGCACCAACGTTTCTGGATCGTATGACCAAAAAGCAGATATTTCAGTTGACGGTAACGCGTTATATGAAAGGTAGCATCTCCGCAGCGCTCACTTTTCCACTCTTCCAACGGTTGCGACTTCACAGACAGCTCAGTTAAACGATGGGAATATTTACGACACTCAATGGAAGTGCAACAAACGGGACAATAATTGACATGTCTTCCTACAACCCCGGTGGCTATTATCGCGTGGTTAAGTGAACCAGTGGTTGAACAAACACTCCGTGGTAGCCTAACCATCTATTATCTATCCACTGGTTGTAGGTTCAGATCACTGCTCCGTACCGTACCGATAAAACTTGAAACGTTCCAAGTAACTATACACTCACTTTGTGATGTTCGTTGGAGCCAGGCGATAGCATGGAATCTGATCAACATAGCTGTCATGTCGTATAATGTTTCCAGCCAGAAGCCAGGTAGTCTATGTAAACCGGACTGTTGAATGGGATCACGACCTGCGGTTCACAGTTTACTGGAAGTTTCTTTAATTCGTTACTTCATATATCGGCCGTCACTTCTATATACCAATGATTCGGAGGCTCACAAATATTTCACTACGTGATAGATAACTGGTTGTCCTTTTTAATACCTACTCCGTGAAAATCAGTGTCACGCATTTTTAAGGTTTTGAGCGACTGACACTGATGCCTTTAGGTAATCAAAATCCTGACTTTTATCTACCCACTGGTGACACCCAACTTGAATATCTGCACTCACAAATCCCCGAATAGACACTTTATTACGCTTTGTATTCTGGTATTGGTATGTTCGCCGAGCTTGGCATTTAGGTTACAAACGTTTCATCACCAAGTGAGGTGACATCATCAGTGCGTAATCGTTTTAGCGTATAGTTTTTGAGCTCGATCAAAAAACCCACATATGTTCATGATTTCTTTATGTGTTCGACTTGTCCAGGGTAATGTTATCACTAAAACATTTCACGGTACCCTACTGATATCAAGGAAGAACAGCCCCGAGTTACATTGAGCCTCGTGAAATATGCTTTTCAACTAAGGACGAAGCAATGTTTCGTCTATCACTAACTCGGCCGTGAAGGTTGATATACCTTTATGTGCACGCTTTTTTAATTAACACGTGAGTCTCTAGCAGATTAAAGCATTGAAGCTTCCGAGTTCTGGCGAAATTTACACTGATGATTCTGAACTAATTTCAATCTCACACTATATTGTCATTTTGGACTGAACAAGTACTAAAAAGGAAACCAAGAACACAACCTCTCACTCTCTGTATTCTCAAGTAAAACCTGAGCACTAAATCCATTGATGTTCCAAATCTTAGATGCTGCATGATTATGCGATGATGAGTATGAAAATTCTAGCTCATTGGTTGCGAGACGATTCTACCGGAATCACCGGTTCTATGTAGTGTTCCATAACAGCTTTTTGGTTTATGATCACTCGAAGCCAGTAAGATTGTTTTGTTAGACATCAGGTACAAGACGGTCTATAGGGAACGCCAACGATATAAAGTGCCAACGATCAACCAATACAATGTATCTGCAATATTTGATGACCACTTTTCCTTAGTTCCGTTTTACCAACGTCACAAAGTCTCTGAATGTTCAATATAAGTGAGTAATTTGATGAATAGGTAGAAAAAATGAGCGCCAGTTCAATTGGTGTCTATTCTGAGTCTAGCATATCCCTATATTTTGTGTAGGAGTGTTGCTTAGGGCTTTTGGAAGACAAGAATGTTTTAAAATCACCTAACCCCTTAGTAAATTATCAAACTGGGTGGAAGCTTGGTTTCACAGACCTCTGTGTAAAGTGCAAAGAAAGTCATCGGTGATAATCTACAGTAACCCGGGCTATAACTACGATATAAAGTATATGACTGGGAATCAGATTGTGAGATATCGCTTCTAACAGATGCATGCTCAGTTGCACTGTAGTTGATGGCTTTGAATTATGAACAAAAAGACAATGAGAGGCATCGCTAATGCATTACAACAAAACTGAAATGTTAATCTTTTTGAACATGAAAACTTTTATCTTGTATGAATGTGAAACAAGTTACATGGATCATTATCTCCTACTACCTATTGAGTAAATATGAATTAGCTTGAGGGTTGTCATATTTAGGAAAATTGTGGTATGTGTGTTATACAGTAAGCTAAGAAAAATACAAAATTTTGAGTTTTGTTGTTGATGTTACGTAGGTATGCACTATCTGCAGTACGTTTATGATTAGCACAATGTTTCGCTTATTTCTGATTTATCACATTAGCTTTCATTTTTTTAAATGTAACTTTCAGATTATTTAAGAACATGTTATTCCCAATAGTGCATTGCGAATGGAAAGCAGAGTATCCCACTATATGTATGTGTGTGTGTGTGCTGTCAGAGGAACACTTCCCGTAGTCCAAGTAGCGCAGCAAAATGAAAAGGGCTGAATTAAGTAGCTTCTAATGTCAATACTTAGTTGAGTATTCGCTTCAGCTAACATAGAATTTCACTTATGATTCTCTCGATTCTAAATTGGCTTTCCAATGTCTTCGTTCTCCGCTTTCACGTAATTAACTTACCTTATTTCGTCAGATGCTGAGATAACAATGAAACTTTCACTGTAAAGTTAGTTGCGGAAGCCGATCCTTGAGTGAACAGTGAACGGAAAACTGAAATCAAAGCTAATGTTAACATGATCCGTTGAAGCATTTCAGTAAATTGTCCAATGTGTGTGTTATGGTTGAGGATTATTTATGTACGGTCTGTCAACATTGCTCAAGTGTTGCGCATGAAGTTGTTTACTGATTCTGTTCCAGAAAAGGAAGTGGATAGGAAAAAGAACAGGAAAATCAGATAAAAAACTGGCGGTGTGGTTGTGAGGCAATGACAGCTTTCAAATCTTTGTTTCCGACGGACGAGAACTGAAACGTAATTGTTAAGAGAGTAGTTCAATGGATGACAATTAGTTTCGGTCAGCAATGTAGCAAAATAACTTTGAATAAAAAAGTTTTTTACATTCAACTATGTTAACCTTATTGCATTATTACTGAGACCACGTAGAACTATTAACCGCTCTTTTGTTATCAAATTACATGGAACACTGTAAACCGTGATCACAGAATATACGGTATTTCAACACGACAATCAAAAGAGCTTTGTAGAGTTGGTGACTGCTTTCTTCTCAGAACATTTCATTTTCATTTTAGGCTATTTATATCAATTTTCATTGAAAACACACAAAGTTAAACACCTATGCAAAGTATTACGTACTAAGTAATTATCGATCGTCGGTTTGGTTCCATTTTTGAGTAATCGACGATTTGTGTGCAAAAACAGACTGGAACGACAAAGTTCACGCGATAAATTATTCAAACAACCCCGTGGGTAATTCGTGCTATGGTTTAACTTTCAAACAGTCATTGTGAGAGGAAGGACTTGTAACTTCTAAGCAAGAGGGCCGGACAGACCCAAGTTGAAACAGAAATCTTTATACCTATACTAGAGTATTCAACTCCGTAGTGGGTACAGCTCGCGAATAAGCGACGTGTACGAAACGAGATGTACAGAGAAACTTCTTTACGGCCAGCACCAGCTAGCATCAGCACCCGCATATAGTACTGAGATAAGACGTATGAACAATGGCAGTAGTTAGTCACTGACATGCATTTTTGTACTCTAAAAAAGGAGCAGAATAGTAATTTTTGCGCAGAAAGCGTTAAACAAGCATCTGAATGACACATCTTTCACCAGCTATCCTCAACATACCACCTGCAAAATGGGAGGAGGTTTACGCACAAATATATGAACATATGAATTCAAGTTCTTACCGCATTCAATCCGTTTGTTCTACATCCGCTGTAACGAAATTTGATTTGTTCACTAAGCACTTATTTTATGCCAGTCGTAGTATCACCGGTTTCATCGGTGCTGGATTAAGTTGGTACAAACTTGAGGACTAGTCCAAATAGATAGTTTTGGAATTTGCCAAACTTTTCTGGAGTATTCACGCGCCAATAGCTTATTTATTGAATTGAGTGAAAGAAAACATCGGTCACTCAAAAAATAGTTTCTGTTGGGAGTCAGCTTCAAATCGACGGAATTCAATTCACTTTTCTTATCGGTTGTTAAATCTATCGTCAAATCTAATTTTCTACTGATAGTTAGCTCGTCTAATCTATTAGTGAGTAAAAAAGGGAACACTGGAAAGAATTGCTGGCATGTAAAACATCATTTAGTCAAGTTAAGCTCCCCCAAGACTGTCTAACAAAATGATGACAAAATTCATTCGAATGGAAATTAGTGGTCTTGTTAAAGCTTGGTGAATCACTGACTTCTGTCCGTTTAGGGCAACCTTTCATAAACGCCCTCACAATTAGGACTAGACGACTGACAATTCGATCAATAGGTTGAAGTTTACTGTAAATTTTGTGTTTTTGTTATGGGAATGCGTTTGATGCTTACCGCTCATACTAGTGCTTTTCATTACCCTAGTCTTTCTTTCGCGAAAACTCTGCTTCTCAGTCGGTCACCAGCTGAGATAACACACACAAAGCAGACCGAACGCTTTGATCGTAGAATACCAGACTTAGTCCAAATTGACCAATACTGAGGATGATGAAGCAGAGTTAGGTATTTTCAATTAAGTGGACACACATTTGTAAGGGTAGCAGGATTAATCACGCCACTTCGTTCTGAGTGTTGTTGCGTCATTCTAGCTACAATTTAGTGCTGTTTCTCGAAAAACCATTAATTAGGCGCCATACACCCACAACATTGAAACTACCGACTTCATCAATGTGCACTTGAATGTCTTCTGAACAGTTTATAATGTTACCACTGTGTTCTACACAAATTAAAGGTGATCGTTCGATATAATCGATCGATGATACTGAACAGAATGATTGTGTCACGAAATGTATATATCCTTACTAACTTACTGTTCAAGTGTATTTTGCGTGGCTACTAACAAGAACTTTTGAACTGTCGAGTAAACTAGAATGAGTTTTGTTAAATGAGCAAGCAAATAAGTTTGAACCTGAACAGAGAGAACTATTTACGGTCAGCTTTTTTAAGTGTATATTATTCAAGGAGTCCAGGTTTCACCTGGTTACTGCAACCATATTCTCGGTACAATAATATAGCCAGATGGAATGTACGAAACATGCAAGTTAATAGGACAGTTTAAAGTGTGTTAAACATATGTCAGAAAAAGCGAATTTCTCTCTCAGCAGCAGTTAGTGGCTTCAATGAAATCCGTGGCGAGTGGACAAACGTCTGTTCAAGAAAATGATCTTGGGTTTTTGGAACATTGTTCGTATAGTACAGAAAATGATTTTTCACAATCATTTGATGAGCATACTGTTTTGAAATCGCGTTGGCGTGGAATATGAAGTGATGAATACTAGAATACAAAGGAATTGTGATATCGACTTCATATCAACTAGATCATTACCAGGATTGTATCTTTTTCGAATAAATGTGAATTATTAAAATATATGTTCATATAATCACATGTGACATAACACACGTTCATTGAATAACTCACACATAAGCATGACCATATAAACATTTGCCCACATAGTTCATTCAACTGTTAACCGTGTGTGTTAACCTAATTGTTAGAGGGTTTCAGGAGAAGTATAATAAGAAAGCCAGTTGAATGCAGTATTTTGTGTGTCCCAATCAGACGTTTGGATAATTCCGTTCATTAGCGATGGAAAACGGAGGAATTAGTGACTAACCCATTAGAAAATATAATCAGTAACATACGTTTTCCTTCAATTCAAACCATCAGTCCTGGAAATAAGCCCGTAGAATCTAAAACACCCACGCGCAGTGCTAATGAGCGGTGGTTTTGCTTTCAAAATCATCGGTTAATGTTCCTAGTTTGTAAGCCTGAAATGGGATTTATCGTGCTTTCTAAATGCGAGATCCTGTTACAAAACACAAGGTTATATTATACTGAAAAATAAAATTTTCATTAATAATGCTTGACCCTATTCTGAAAACAGCATGTGGTCTAGTATATTTTTATGCAAAACTAGTGATCGTTTGACTAAACGAAAGCAAGGGATACTGAGACCGTATTTTTGTGTGGTAGGTTGCCACTTTTCGCATGTCTCAACTGCACAAACAGCAGTATAAAAAAGTGCATACCTGACAGAATTTCGAAATAAAATGAAGACATGTGAGTTTAATTTATCCATTAAATCGGAATTATGCTGAGAAGCTTTCGGACAAAAATTGAGGCCAGTGATCAGAAATCGGAAGAAGGTTCGCGATTGTGAAGAATGATTTTCCTGCCACACTTGTTCATAGCAAATACTGCAATCGTAACCGGAAGCTAACCAATGGTTGACAAGCACCTAGTATTAAGAAGTCAACTTGAACAGCAACTGCTGAGTTTACTCCTGATTACACAACACTAGACAATGATACGGAACTAAGATAGGTTGACAAGTAATAAAGGGTTAAGCCTTGGTATACGTTGTTTAACAAATAGAATTTAAAAAAATTGTACTCAGGACATGCTGGACAATGACCTCAAGCTCTCATGTGAAACATTTAATGCTAATAGATATCTAGACAAATTCCTAGCTCGAAACCTGCGACGAGGGGATCCGCAGGACCGTGCGTTTTCTGTCAGGCGGGGAGTCTTCTATATGAACCTGCATTAAAAGGGCGAATTATCAAGTGAATCGCTGACCACAAGGCCCGATACGACCCTGATGAGAACGTTTCATGCTGTACAACTAAGGCTAACGTTCTCTTCTAACTTACCTGTATTGCTTCACCTCAAAAATGCAATGCCCAGTAATGTTTCCCCGCTCTGTATCCACTCATTCGTAAGTTCACTTCGGGTAGGTTACATTGAGCGTACAACAAGGCGCTTGTCACAGAGAATGCGCAAACACCATCCAGCTTTGCTGATGACCGGAAAACAGCGAAAGATTTCCAGCTCAGTTTTGGCTCACCTAGTTGACACTAGTGACAGAGTAAATGTGGACGTCACTATCAAGCCGATCTACCGTGTCCCACGTGTTCACTCCAGAAGTGTGAACTGTTGTATCCTGGAAACTGCGGAGGCTATCGGAATCCGGCTGCGAAGCACCAGTTTGTGTGCGCAGAAGTCTTTTGTCCAAGCACTGAATTTACCATAGCCTCTCGTCGTTGGAACATATGACAAGGTACCACAGAAGCCACGTTCGTAATTCACAAGTGACACTAGATTCAAGCTGTATTAGGTTCTACAAAATCCTGACTTGACAACTAATTTTAAACTTATTGTGTTGTGGTTAGCCTGAAGAGGACAACGAAAGCGAGCCTGTTCGACAAGTTGTGACTTTTAATGAAATAATAAACAAACAAACGTAGCAGGGTTTTTAACTGATTATGGTTTATAGTTTACCTTTCACAAGGCGAGCTTATTTCTGTTGATAACTCTGGCCAGAAGAGAGTTCGCATTTAGCAACTGGCCAATTTCGTTGTGATGAGCATCAATTTTTTGCGGTTGCGATTGATCAATAACAGTAATTCAAACCATTTATGTAAATCACTGCTGCGAACAGACGGAATGTAGTTATCGGTCACCGCATATTCTCACGAAATGCTTAGCAATCAGTGATTGAGCCTTATGAACCAACCGATCTGTTTGCATAACCGTCTGCAGCACAGCCTTCTAGTTACGGCAGTGACAATTTTTAAACCAGTAGGTTTTGTGCAGTTCTTCGTATATTCATGCATATCATTGAAGCAATGTCACCCATGCCTGTGGAGGACTAACTCAATAAGAGGGTAAAAATGCCAGTATTCAGTACAAAACGCGGCAGCCGAATAGCCCACGC
>LUCH01000782.1:32281-51814 GCA_013368495.1 Paragonimus heterotremus
TTCAGTGGTAGCCACTCAATTCATTGGGCCGACAAACTGCTCGCACCAGATTCGCATTTTGTCTTGCGGTTTTACGCAGGAGACCGCAGAATCCAGGTACTCTGTGCTTTGGTGCCCTAGACGAACGAACAGAAAATTTTCACATTCAGGTCTTCTAAATTGTTAAATTTGCCAAACTACTCATTAGTAACACAATTTCATCGTTCAACAGTGAAATTGATGGATTCCAGCCTGAACCGAATGAGAAATCCTGCTTGGGCAATCAGTCCCTTGAATCATTTGATATATTCCATATGAGACGAATGAATAGGTGCGTAACTCGACCCAAATACGAAATTTCCGAGCTCCAGGCATGGCTTCATGGTTCAACTAGTAGGACGTCTGGCGCGTTTGGGTATGCAGTTTGTATCACTGTTTCGAACCCGGATGAAGCCCAACTGTTTCTCTTCTAAATCACAAAAATTCTTGTGTCGTCCGCGGTCAGCATAGGCTTCAGTCAGCTCAAACCACTTTTGACACCAGTTGTTCTTACTCTGTGAATGTGGCCAGTAAAATGACCACAATCGCCACGGATTATTACTTTATTATCTCCACTGGTAGGGTACATTATGTGGAAACATTGGTGGCTTCAGTCTGCTCACGTTTATTATTCGAGATGATGCATGGTTGTCATCAGGCCACTCTGAGAATTTCTGACTCTGGATATCGAGTGCTTCACAGTTGCATCGGCGATGTGCGCCTTCGTCAAATAATATCTGGCACAGCAGGTACGAAAGCATGTAGGAGGACGAAAGCGTGCATACAGTACTGTGAGCCAAGAATGTGGATGGCACAAGGGTTATTGATTCGGGAAAGCAGCAAGTGGGTTGTGCGTGTCAACAATACAACAAACAAACAAAACTCATGTGTGTACGGTACTGGGCACAGACGGTCACGGTTGCCACAGACGTCAATGCTCAGTTCCAATACGTTCCCTTACGTACAAAGAACTATCTCATGCGATTCTACACTCCGATGTTTCTTCCTGTGATTTTCCCGCAATCGCTTCGCTGTCAACATCCATGCTCTGGCGTCCACTACTGAATAGCAGTGAGAAAAGCACCATATTACAATCGTTCCTTCTCACTATAACAATTTACCAGCAATTGTGCACGGTTTCCATCTTTCCACAGGGCTAATGTTGGGCATCTAGTTCTAATACAAATCCAAGGAGTATGCATTCAGACCACATTCATTCAAACATTACGGTGATATCTAGCTTCTCTGTAAAATTACCAAGTGTATTGTTGTCAAATATGCTTCAAATGGCGGTAGATTTGATGAGTCGGTGGTCTTTACACAATGAACATGGTGCATCCTGATATTTGTATGAATTTAGAAGCAAATGATGGCATGCAAACCTATGAAAAATACTGCACTAGAAAAATTATTGGCCACAATATGATAATGATTTCGCATGCCTCCTAAAACAACACTTACTGTATATGTTAGGAGTGATTTGGATGCTGAATAAGGGAGATTGGACGTAAAAAAAGAAAAAAGGCGGATGACGCCTTAAAACACGCCAAAGTTGGTCGGAATCAAAACAGATGTTTGATTGCTACAACGTACATACAGCCGAGAATTCACAAGGTAACGAAAGAACCAAGTAAAACACACAAAATTCGCATTGAGAGATTTAAATAAACAATTCAAATGTAGATCACTCATTGTAGCACAGAAAGTCCAAAATATAAGAGCGAACGCTATGGGTTTTGGCATCTGAAGCAGAAAACCAATCTATACCACTGCAATTAGCGTGTCATGATTTGAAGGTGAGGTTCGATAGCCACACTGTTCTCACAGTCAACTAGTGTAACACCTGACAACTTACGTTAAATATTCATTTAAAACGTGTTGAGGGTATCGAAGAGCAGATGAGCAGTCTACAGTATAGCAAGTCTCTCTTGAATCAAGTATCATATTCATATCTCGACACTACCCAGCGAGTTCTCCATTAGTACAGCGACCTGAAAATAACTGACTGAGAAAGTACGACCAACACACAGAAACACTACTTCAGGAGTAGGAAAGAATGACGTTTCGGCTCAGATGCCTCAGAACATTTCCACTGATCTGCAGTATGAATATTTAGTGAAGACATAATCAAGGTTGGCACCAACTGTGTGTGTAAACAGACACAACATTCATGTGTACCTTTGCAAAAAGCTTTCATAAATGAACCTACGGATGTTATGCAGAAACCCGTCGATATAAAATGATGAGTCGACGCAACAACACAATCCGATCAGATGCCCGTCTCGGTTGGAATCGACACAAATAATCCAGCTCCCAAAAATATACAATGTATTGTCTGATTTCCTTGTCCGATAGGCAAACAGCAGAATACACATGTAAGCTGTATAAAATCGTGTCACTTCCTCTGTATGCCACCACGATTTCCGTTAATATGCAGACAAAATCACCAAAATGTTCTACGAATGTTGTCGGAAAAGTCAGTGCAGAAAATGAACAGAATCCGACGAATTATAAACGCCCACAAGTCAACCATATGCGAAAACGTCAAAAATTATGTTGAATCTAAGACGTGTCCATTATTCATAGGTTGTAGAATTCGATGAACAACACTGATTCCAATTAGAGGAGTGTTGATGATTGCTATCAATATCTCAAACATCTCATCTATGATGAACTTCACAGAACACAGTGGTTGTGAGCTTATGATCATTCATAGGTTTGCACACAGAGAATAATATGTACGTTTCTGTGTTCACCGGTGATCAAACGTTTCAGATGTGGGGAGGCAGAGGAAGAAGAAAAAGAAGAAGAAGAAGAAGAAAAAGAAGAACACATACATACCGCATACCAAACTTGAACAATGAAACATAATACCGTCACCATACTGTCCACCGGTCAGGACATACAGACTCCAGCGGAAATAACAATCAGACGTAAACCCAAATACATATGAGATTTTGCAACCAGTTGATCACAGTGACAACTAGCGAAATGGTTATCAGCTGCCTTGACCACGGTAGACCGCATCAGTAACACACACGCCGAACAAACGAACGCACGAACCGTGAATAAACTAACGGCGTATAGACGCCTCGCAAACTCATCTGGAGCACTGATGAATGCTCGCTAATTTGCAGACCAGCCACAAATGGCTGATTGACTTCAGCCCATCAGAAAACAGAGATGCAGGAGCCAAGGAAAATAATTCACCTCCTTTTCTTCAATTTCAGGGACCACAACCGCGTGGTCTAATGGATAGTGTCTTGATTACCAGCTTGCGATAGCCTAACAATCTGACACCTAGACAGTGGTTGTGGTTTTGATTCCACGGTGTGTTGTGTGCTTATTAGACTCGGAAGGGTCGAACAGATTTGTTGATCATTTCCCAGTTTGTCACGGAGACCAAATGTTTTCCAATAGCCGCCCTCGATCCCTAATTGAGCCACGGTAAATGCTGGCTAGTTTACACTTCAAACACGGTTATCGACTGCCGGTAAACAAACATTTTATGCAGGTTCTTAGTTTCTGAAGTCTTTTCATGGATGAATTTGATGGTGTTACGCAGAGACCTGTGGATATGACACGGCGAATTGCCACACGGGAACCACCCTGTCATACGTCCGTATTTTATGGACTCGGTTCGGAAAACGCAACTTCTAAAACTATTCATTGTATTATCTGATTCTTTTCACTTGTGCGCAACCAATAGCATACATATGCTAAGTGTACCAGACTTACATACCCACCTACCTGTTTAACGAATTTATTACGAGTAACGCCATTTCAATGCTGAGCGACTACGCGGTTGGATTCCAGCGTGAACTGTTTGAAAAATCTTAACTGAGCGATCAGTCGTTTAGATCGTCAGGTGAATTCCATATGACATAACGGGTTAAATAAGCAACTGAGTGTAAATGTAAAATTCCTGAGCTCCCGGCACGGCTTCATATCATAAGTGGTAGAGCGCTCGTTCTGTTCCCATTCTTAAAACGCTACATGTTCCACTGTTTAATCATATTTTGTGGTTGTCCCCTTCACAAATCGGTCCCATGTAATCTCAACCTCTCACTTTCTCATCCACGTTTCTGAGGAAACCAATTCACAGTAAGCTGTCATTGCATGTTCGCAGACGTCCGGTAGCACAGTGTCTTCCTTGGTTAGAGTTGTCATAATAGAACAATGATTAAAATGTACCTATTTCACCTATAGCCGCACATAGAACCGATCGAAATGGAGTGGGTATTTAATTAATGCGAATAAAACGGCAATCTTTTGTCCAGGTGGACATAGCAGTAAGCAAATTCAAAATAAGTAGACAGTTTTACCGGGCATTAAGACATGAATGATTCGAACCGTTGCTCGTAGTCACCGTCTACTGTTCAAACTCTTCCATAATCAGTAATTTTGTCATGTAAGCCCCCTTCCACTGATTACTAAATTTCGGACTTAGCGGTGAGGGGCAGGATGAAAACAGTTTATAGTTCAGTACACATCAAGTATTACACAAATAAAAACGTCACACCTGAAACCGTCGTAGCGACTATAATGAATAACACTTTTCATAGCTACATTCCACTATACAATTTGAATACTTTTGTTTTTTTACCCAGTTTCTGTTTTAGCCAAATTGTTTATTTGTGATATCCGTCCCAGAGCTAAACACAGAATAAAATATGGCAATGCAAAGTGGATTGTGACTAATTAATCAGTAAACTGGAACCAGATCAAAACGACAACGATAAGGATATCCCGTGTGCTTCTTCGAGGTACGAAACCTTCCATCAGGATGAAGCGACAAGGTGGTCTAATCAGACTAAGAACCAACTTGTTTAAACGCAATTTGTCGGATAACTAAATGAAGTACATAGTAGGACGAGAAGAATCAACTACAACCAATGTGCAAGATGATCTGAAGTGTGAGGCGAATAACAGACAGTTTGAACGTGATCACCTGAGATTTTCGATTTAAGTGACGCGGTTGTAATTTGACCCAAAGTTGGTAAAACGAAAAAGTAAAATACGTTTAATCGTTGACCTAGAAGTCCTTAAAACCCTGATCTATCTCAACGACATTCCCAGATGTAGTAGTCTTCCACAGATTGTCCATCTCAACTTGCTACCGAGCTCATATGGACCAGTGATTGCAATACTAACCTTCCATTTGATAAGGCTAGGTTTCAAAGCATCATTATTTGTTTCTTGCTCCGGATTGATGTTATATCCAGATTAGAGTGCAATCATGTTGTGACATGACGGTAAATGTTATGTGGCGCAGCACGGATGAACAGGTTATCTTGCAATTCTAATCATCTAACTGCATCGTCATAGCATGCCACAAGCTTGGATCACTCGATAGTTGGCTTTCATGTGAAATGACGTTTCTCACTCTCTGAGTTGTTACTCAAAGTTGGTTGATGGGACATTTTTATGAGTCGTGCAGTGTAGACAAAATAACATGAAAACAAATTTTATAGCTACTACTGTTGTGTACAGAGGCACAGAAACAGTATTTGGTATTTACCGAACTCACTCCATCGTACCGAAGACGATTTATGCTGTTGCTTCAGTCAACAGCACATGATCCGATATGAAACACATCACACACATTTCGTTTTAAAGTGCATGATGCGGTGTTTCTGTCTCATTCAACACATGAAGCAAATCAACGCCGGCCTATGCCACATGTTGAGCACACCTGAAAACTCATGACCTGGCATACTACTTGGAGTGTAAGTAAAAACTACCACACATAAATGATACATAGAACTAGCCTGATGAATTCCGTTCCAGCAGGCATGATGATGAGGAGACTATTTCCGATACAAGGAGCATACATTTTGGTATAAAACTTTTCAAGAGATCAGATCTCCACATCGTGTAATGCGGCGTTGGAGGTATATCCCTGAAGTATGGCTGGCTGAACTAGAATTTAAAAAACTCCTAATACAAGATACCTACCATGGGCTGATGGTACCCCCCAAAGCCATCCGTTGGATGTAAATGCATCAGAGACTGGAAATTTCATTAACGGACTTCGAAAAGATTAATCGACCAGTTAGAAAAACAAATTCGGGGAACAGCGGTTACTCTACCACCGTGTGTACGCTTACTCACTGCGCTACACCATACGTTAATTCTCTGTAACGAAACATATCGAGTTACGGCTAGAGCAAACGCGCATACTTGATTAACAGCTTGGTCCGCTGCAATGTAAAAAAACATGTCAACAAACTTTTGGGAAAATGTGTTTATCAAGAATCCCATTGAGTACTGAAGGTTTAGATGACAAGACTTGCCATTATTAGTACGCTTTGATGAATGGAGTACGTAGATCAAGGTATATGAAGTGTGCGGAAACTCAGTCTACCACAAACTCCCAAATGGTATTACAACAGTCTTACAATGCCTAGTAACGCAACTAGTGTGTGCGGCCAAGTTAAATGAGGTGTTAGCTACAGATTTCAGTATCTATCGCTCTTACGTCGTCGATGTTCACACGCTTTAAATTAGTTACCCACCCAAGCTAATGGGTCATTTTGAATTCATTAAATTATCGAAGAACTAGACTGGCTAGATAGGATTTCACTTAACCAACTACGCAAACGTGTACCTAGGGTCCTGTGTGCTATCCCTTTGGAAGTCAATGATTGATTCCTATTTCACACCTCTTTGAAATAACGCAAGAACATTAATTGTAGCCCATGTACCGCCACCAATCGGACTGATAGAAATGCCTGTGCGGAGTAGATTTTATGTAATCTTACTTACATGTTCTAAATTGCTTAAGCAGTTCACACTGGAATCCATCAACGCCAGAATGAACAAACAATCTTTTCTGTCGTTTCCACAGGTAGTAGACCGTAGCGAATTTCAGATTATATACATCTACGACAAATATACAAAAAGGTGACTGTTGTGAAGCTTCTCGGTAAAGAGTTTGAACCAGTCTCTCTTACCCCTTGACATTAGCCCTGAGTTTCACAATTGCCTATTGATGGTTTTTTCTCAAGGCTTAATAGGCAAACTAGACTAGAAATGAATCAGGTTGAACAGTGGACCGGAACTGTTTAGTCCTCAATTTGCGGGGGATTGTAGCCAGACCAATAAAACGTTTTTGCGGCCAGGCGCATTATTTTTACATAGCTTCGTGATTAGAAAGTGATAGCAATAATCTTCGTTGGATTACGAAAGAAGAAACCAAGCAAACAGTTGTCTCTGATTTGACGAACAATTATCTGAAACACTTGTCCATTTCACTGTTCGGTCGATCTGTTAAGTCCCCATCTCCTATCTGCTGATCTCAACACACAACGGCTGTATGGATGAATCACCGTTAATGGCTAAAAATAGTAGCCATGGCCCCTGTAGACAAAAGCAATATGGACTTTTCGCCACGACTGATGAGTCACCAGCAGACAGCGAGTGTCACGCGACTTAAGGGGTGCCTGCTGACCTTACACAGCCTTGCCGATCGGCTCCGTATGCAAAGCCGGCGTGTGGATATGGTCACACAGTTATACACATACGCGCTTCCGGCACACGATCGACACAAGTATTTGACAAGTTCGGTCGTCTGCTGGTGATGGGAGGGGGTTAGGCTTGGTCCTGAACGCGAGTATGTAACAGTGCACGTTGACCGGACTGCCCCTCCAGACTAACTGAGGTCACCGTAGTGATCCGACAGGCTTGGGAATGTTTGTCTCATATGGCGAATGACGTGTAGAACTGGATACTAAATTTAGACCCTCGATTCAACAACTTTTGAGGAGGCGGGGTTGTACTGACTGGTCTTCTGCTTATTGGTTGTAAGGACACGGTGGAGTTCATTATTTCTTCTGTTCTGTCTACTAATTAACTTGGAAGTGTTGAGTGTACAGTTGAAACCTATACTTCTTCGACTCATTTGCTTATGCTTGAGATTGGAGAAAACCAACGGTTAATGGTTAATCCCGTCCGGTAGTTAAGAGAATGGCGTACAACAGAAACTAGGTGAACCTAACACGATCGGAGTTGCGATTCTCAAACTGAACCAAATTTCAGTCTTGGTTGTTTTTTATTGACAAGGTAAAGTGGTTTAGTAATCTGCTGACCATACGGTGAAATATTACTTTTGGTGGGAAAATGATGTTACGGTCAAGCCGTAGATGTTCACGTATGACAAGTCTGGGGGTTTTCTCGGAAAATTATCGATTTTATGGCGCGATTTGCCTCTGTACTTCGACCTATATCAGGAGGTCATTGCCCTCCGTAGTATCTCTAATTTCTTTCCAACAGACTGTTGTAATCTGCAGTGTTTCATTTGACACTGATTTGAAATGGCCTAAAAATGTGTCTCTTAACAAGAGCCGGCCGAGCTAGTTGAGACATGGGGTTACACATTGTACGCAGCTTTGTGTTATTTCAAGTTCGTTGGTGAAGTGTGTCCTCTATCTTTAGCAGGATTAGAATGGCACGTACGACGACTGAAGTGTCCGTAACGTCTACAGACATTTCAGATTACTTGCATCAACTGGACTACAGATGTAATCAAAAAGTGTGAACATCGTTTACCAATGTGGTTTTGATTGCATATTTCCTGGGGAAAACGATGAAATGTTGAGTAGTATGTTCTACTTACAACTGATCGCACCCGTCACATTCACGTGAACCTTTTCAGCGGGGCCCCTTTAGAATTGAAGTGATATATGTGAGCTATACTCCTGTTAGAGTCCTGTGTTACTTATTATCCATTGTCAAGTTCAGGATTTGAAACCTGCCCATGCTTTTAAGAGGCAGTCGTGTTGACCGCTGCGCCACTGCCCTCCCAATAGGCACGACCGAATCATAGCATGTTATCGGTTAACCACATTCGCTTCCGAGTAGTGCTCAGATTGCTCGATCGTCTCGAAAGGATTCACACTAACGGTCGTGTTTACTCACATCGATGGTTGTATGACTAGGACCTATCTCTCAGTCAAAATAGGAGAACCCATTACAGTGAGTAATATTTTAAGTACTCCAGTTCAGTGCATATCTTTTCGAAAGCGGCTGGTTGAAAAACTTATGGGAATGTAAAAGCTCTCATCAGTCTTGAATAAGCCACGATTTGAATAAAATACTTCCAGTCCAAATTGAAAAACACTAAAAAGGATGTACATCATTAAAGGCTAAGCTGTATCAACTAACACTCCAGGACGATATAGATTAATGCTCACAAAGTGGCCAAATTTTTACTTCCAATGGAGACTGCAGACTAGTCGCAACAAGGACGCGACTGAAGTTGAACGTTTCTGTTGAAAGGTGCTCACCGAATAATCTATCCCAATTTGAAATACCTGATCGGATATAGGCACTGTTTGACCTGTAAATAACAATTTCCAATTGCCTATCAGTGTACCGTTTCGTATTTGTCTACATTGTGTTAATTCAACCCTTACTTGCATACAGAAGACATAGTGAACAGCGAAACGCACACCTTAACAAAACTATTAACTAACCACTGATATGAGACCTCATTCTCGAAGTGTTTTTATTCATTTAAGACGCATATTTATGTTGACCCATAGGTACACGATTTAAACTCACTTCAGGCACTTAGTTCAGTAGTGATAGGCATGAGGCGGTGCGGATGCAATGTTTGATGAGGATACTTCATTTATTGAGTCCATAACCAACTGTACATCGGGGTAAACATTTTCTTCGGGTCTCGAGAGTAGATCTAATGTACGCCCAACAACAGTTGTATAGACTTAGCCTTACAGTAAACGAGACCATGCTACGAACCGGCCATCGTCACTTTAAGGACTGAATCGCCCGGCTTCTGTGTCCATTCTATTCAACCTTCTTCCTGTCTTTTGCCTTACAGAAGGATCTAGACGAACTGCATAGCTGGCCTGACATGTGGTCTTTATGACTCAACATATTCCAGTGTGGCACGGTTTGACTTTCTCTTGCTGAGTCCTTCGGAACCAACACACTCATATTTTCCTTTCTGTTAACACGTTTACTCTGACTCACTTGTTACATTGTTCCCCGGTAAGTTCTACAGTACCGTCAATGAAATATCTGAAATTTCTTGCTGGATCGATCAAACACTTCCTCGTTGCTAGTTAAAGGTTTAGTAGTCAATAAACCCATTGCTTCCAAAAATCACCTGATTCTAGTCAAACCATTTGTACGAATCTTTCTAATTCTATACCAATACCTTCAACTAGGTCAAGTTACAAATCAGTATGTAGTATAAAATTTCCCATAAAACTTATACATGATATCTACAGACTCCTGTTCTTGTACAGAAAAAAAGATCGCAAACCCAAGTAGGTAGCCTTCTTTATTTCGTCTTTGCTGAGGTTACGATTATGTAAATATGGATTATTCACTTTATGAGCTGTATACAACAATGTGTGAACTTGGTAAAACTTGACTTGTTCAGAGGTTACAGTCGAAATCAGGGGTTTGAGATAGTAGGTTTGACCAGGTTAGTTGGATAGACGAATAGGTTCAATCTCAGGTCAGGTTTACTGAGTATCCTTTGTTTTCGGAACTTTCAGTTGGGACTTGGTGCTCATGCCGGATGGGTACCCATGGCGTCCTCACCTTTTTGTTGTATATTCACACAATTAGAATTTCAAATTGAATTAAATTATCGTGATAGGCAGTTGAAAAGCTGAAACTCCCTTCTCTCTTATGTCTCAAAATTATGCCTAAAATCAACATAGCACAAACTATGCTCATTCGGGACTATTGTATTTAGCTCCCCTCGGAACCTCTTTCTGACTGTAAACAGTATAACATGAGGGATTAATTATTGTGTCCACTTGAAAAATCATGTCATCTGGGTGAATAAAATAATCCGTTCTGCACCCAAAAAGTTAGTGCTCAGCACGGACGTACAATCACAGTTATCAAAGTGTACATGCAAGGAATAAATGTATATCTGGTGAAATCTGTGTGGGAAAACTTTTTCGAAAATAAAGCAACCAATAAACAAGTAAATTGCAAAGTTATTCAATTGTTATTGCATAATGTCGTAAGTACAAATAACAGTTTTTGATTCTGGAGTACTGAACACAGAGATGGGTTGACACTGGAATCAAAAAAGGGGATTAGTACAGCCGGAAGGAAACCTGTCCGTAAATTTGTCGAAAACTGTAGGAAACTTGTATAGAAAACACCATTATATCCGCAAATGTGTTTCAGTTTTTTGAAAATTAAGAATGTAATCTCACCCTCAATGAGTGTAAACAAAATCAGAGGGCAGCAACAGAGTAGTTGAGTGTCTGGACGCATGCGATAAGCAAACTGTAAATCAGGGGGATGCGATGTAAATCAGTTACGGGAAGACAGCGCTCGGAAAAGAAAATCCGCCAACCTGTCCGAAATATCATCGGACACGGTTACCCAATGTTTCAGTTTGGTGTGCACATGATTTTTGCCTCGCACTGGAGTGGCAATACTACTGTACTGCAGTGATGGCCTCGCGTGACAGACCCAGTATGTCCACAAACTGGAGTACGAGGCATCGATCGATGAGGCTTGCGCGGGTTTCGTTTGTGCAAGTTCGACGCATCAGCAATGCTACCAACATGTTTGGCTTAGGTTCGAATTTAAACACAAAGTGCGGCCCGCAAATCTTTGCGAAGGGAGCGTCGTGAAATTCAGAAAAGCAAACTGTCTGGAGTTTTAAATCACGCCTAACATCATTGTAGAGGATGTGGAACACGATACGGATCAGCCGATTTGTCGAATCCTGAAAAGCCCATTGCTTTCAACTGAGAGAGAATGGTTAACCAGTTCGACATCTCGATGTGTACAACTGTTCTGAGCAAACTATTGCTGGAGGTTTGGACCATGACAAATTGATAGTTTTGTATGGCTTGGAAATGCAATATTTGCTAAGCACAAAATACCAACCATTATCAAAACCTTAATAACCGTAAAACTTGTAGGCTATCGACTAGCACACCCTGTCTAATGTTCGTCAACTATCGCGGCACATGCCCATTTTGGCAATTGACTTACCAAAAACATGCATGGCAGCGTTGCAAAAATTTTAATCCTTAGCTCAGAAACCTCCGTTTTCCTTTGAAGTTATCACACTTTCCATGTCAAATTCAAGTTACTAAAATTGTATTGTCTCCGTTTTGCGATACAATTTGAGTCAACTTGTCTACATCTGGGAGCATCTTACCGACCAACCGTGTGCGTAGCTCTGGTTCAGTGAATAGGCAACCAACGGAAAAAGTTGTTTTAATTCGGCTTGGCCAGTTCGTTTAATTTGTTACTGTAAACTACATTAATGGTTACAGTCGGGTAAAAACTATATATATATATATATATATATATATATATATATGAAATAAATAGATGGTTTTCGTTGTTTCCTGTACAATCAATATACTTTTGAAGTTGCGTTACGGCAGTGTGGATGCTGGACAGGAACTCTGGGAATTTTATGCTCACACGGAAATAAACACGGATCGCAGTCACAGGACGGTGAACCAACGGAAAGCTTGAAGACTAGCACAGCTCAAATCATACTTCTATATGTGAGATAGCTATGGTCCAACTAAATCCAAAGCCGAAACTTGAGTGGTTACCAGATCTGTTCGACAATGCTGAAGAAAAATGATTTTTAAATGATCATATACAGAACTTGCTGTATCAAGTCCATAGTTATGCATATCATGGGTTGCACCAAAAGTTGTTAATCTACCCGAAGTTCAAAGACACAGGCTTTGAACCATTTGGGTGAATGAAAGTCAGCTATTACCACCGGTGTCACAGCCACTCATAACAGAGAGAAGACTGAGGGAATCCCAAACCCTAAGACGGACGAAATTAACATTTGAAAATCATTTGGATTTGGACCATCTTCGTCCTGAACTTTAAATCCGCAGGTTCCGACTTCAAACGTTGGCAAGCCACGTCTTACACGCGTCACGCCTCTAAAATGAAAACCACTCAATCAGTAATGTCATAGATAGATTTGAGTTCATCATTTTTATGTTACGCAATCAATGGGTCCAATAACGAAAACAGAGCGACTGTTATCAGAACTGAGTTAAAGATGTGGATGGTGCTAGAAAAAAGAATTACGAGAATTATCGACGCAGACTCGATGTCCAAAAAATCTACACCTGATCAATATCGGTGGATTGAAAGCGAATGAAACACACGAAGGAGCGCTTATTCTTGATATCACGCGAGTTTATATAGCTAATGAAGGAGTCCTGTGACTACTACGTTGTTCGATTTGAAACAGTTTTCAAGGTTGTCGATTAAAGTTTATGCGTGAATCAATCGGGATCAAGACAACATTGCTAAAAAATATACCATGGGAAGTGACTTATGGAACTAGGAGAACCTGGCACTGCGACTGATTTACAGCGCAAACAGCAAACCACAACATACACAGCGACAATACGAGTCAAACAAACCAGCAGCTTAGAAAATGTAGACGCAATTGTTGGTTTTTTCGTATGTAACTATGCGGTCGAGCACTTAGGGTTTTTGCTTCAGACGGTTCAAGCCGCGGAATTATTTTAACACGAACGGTTTCATGTTCTACGATCGTTCCAACAGGCTGTGAGGTACCCAACTCCGCAGCGCATGTAACCTGCTTACAGTAGTATATATATACGGCTCCATGTTGAACTTATCGAGTTCTAGCCAGGTGTCTTAAGATCGAACTAAGACAGGTAGACGTATGGACGTGTGGACGAACAATCAAACACAACTCCATCTATTCAAGGCCATTGAACACATTTATTCCAACAGCTACTATCTGGTGCCAGATAACCTCATTGTACAATAAGACGTGCACATTCTTTTAGACAGACGCTTTCCAGACTAAATATCTCAACTATCAAACACAACTTCCTTCAAGTTTCAGTGGTGTTTCGGATATGAAATACACTTTACGTCACAGATTGTTTTAGAACAATCCTTTACTTACACACAGATAGTCACATGCTATCTGGAATTTGGCTAACCGGAGGAAAGAAATTACAACTGAATTATCCATTTGTCTGGAACATATGACTGGGATGAAATAAAGTCAACCTTAGCTTTGGTTTGGCTGTAACGGAAAATTGACAGTATACACGGAATGCAGATGAAACACGTACAGTTCTTACGAAACAGTGCTTAAGAAAGATCTATCCATCTGGGCGGTTCAAAAGCTAGCGCCTTCTGATAAAGTACTAGGCGGCAATGCCCTCTTCCACAGCATACGTTAGAAACTATGGCGCAACATAATTAAGGAAACTGGTGTTGTGGGCCGAGAACGCGAATGGCAAAAGGGTTATTTATTCAGGAAAGCAACAAATGAGTTATGCGTCTCAACAACAAACAAAAACACTCATCTGCACATGATACCGAGCCCATACCGTCACGGTTGCCACAGGCGTCAATGTTCAGTTTCTTTGTATTCCTTTACGTACCAAGAACTATTTCATGCGATGTTGCACTCCGATGTTTCTTATTTTATTTTTCCTGCTACTAGTTCAATGTCGACATGTGTGCTCTGGCACCCACTACTGAATAGCAGTGGTGTGCGTAGTATCATACGCTCGCCCATCACTACAATGGTAATATTGTGACATGTAAAGGAGTGGAAGCACCTAGGAGAAGCGTTTATTGGAAAGACGAGGAGACTGCGTAACTCACACACCCAACTTGCAATATAATTTCTGAGATTCTGGAATTTGCGGAACTTATGTGTAGTTTGTTGCGAGTTGAATTCCTTATACGTGTAATCTTAACTTTTCCGGTCAGGTTGCTGTTCCAAATAAACTCTCATTGAAAATACCTGCTAGACTACAACTCTACTGTTGTTAGAGCTCATCAGTATCCTTCTCTCGACAGCCAGCCAGACTCCAAATCATGTGTTTTATTGACGGATATGATGATCGCTATTTTGTTGGTCTAAAAATAAGCATCACACTTAAAATCCTAGTCACGAAATCCTTTGAACATTGCTCGGTTTTTAAATTGACTCCAGTAGGGAGACAATAACTAACGTGTTAACTCTATTTAGGAAAATCGCATTCAAGACTTCCAGATCTGACTAGGACAACTCACATTTTCTAGTTCACTAAGAAAATTTTTATCATTTGTGAGTGATGTTCAAATTTTATAAGTTTAAACTGGTCACAGTTTAATAGACTAATGGGTCGTTTGGATTCGCATTTAATGTTCTCTTTTAAAGGATCGATTGTATTTTTTAAGCCATTTTACAGAATCCTACTTTGTCTTCTATAAAAGGACAGCAAAACTGATTGTGTGTGTGCAGACGTTCGTCAGAAGAGGTTTATGCGAATACAACAGTGATCAAAAATGGAACGGATTAATAGATGAACACCAGGTTAAGCTCGTGACGGTGCAACTTTAGAGGTGTGCACACATTCAAGGTTATTTGCAGATTATGTGATAATACGGTAGAAACCGATGAGACTATGATAGCATACTGGCAAATACCTGAAATGAACAGGATCGATCGAGCACAAATGTTAGAATACCGCTTACCAACTAAAATTGGTCTGGGTGTGCCATGAAGAATTCCGGACAAACACAGATAGCAGGTTAGAAATGTACCAATTTTTCATCCAGACCTAATTTATTTTCAGACAATAGTGATCGGAACGAATCATAGTATGACGGCACGAAACAAGGCACGGATAGTAGATCGTGTGGCAAATCAACAACACTTCTCCGCAGCGCAATTGTTTTATAAGTTCTCCAGTCTAATTCAGCTTTGCTGTTTAGCACTGTAGTTTTCTTTAGGAAATTATCCGTTTCCCACCGTCAATAATTATAAGTTTGACTGTGAGAGTGAACACATCAATTCACGCTTTCAAGTCGTCTGTTTTGTTTTGTCTCCAAACCCAGAGAATTTATGTTTACTCAAAACCAACTACATAACGAGGATTTGTGAGCTGTCAGACAAAACAAAAACTGATCTAACTGGTTTAGACGTTACTAATCGGTTGTAGTGCAAACTGATCCGAGGTGAAGACAGACTGTTGCATAAGAAATGCCCCCACGATCGTACGCAAATACAAAGCACGGTGTGAAATGATTTACCACTGAAATTGTGGGATGATCTACATAGAGTACTGGTGTCCGTGATTTTCCTGAACGTGGTGACTGTTCTCATTGCAAGTCAGAATACAGACAATTGCGAGTGAGAAATCCTCTTATTCTTCCTTCAAACGTATTCACAGATGAGTGGTCGGCGGGTTTTGGTTGTCACGTACTGAACATAAACAACGTTTAATGACAGAATTCCTTACCCATGTGGCTTACGAATTCAAGTAGCACGTGGTTAAAGCCAATTTTTACAACTGAAATGAGGCAGTAATGTGAATAATAGAAATTATTAGCACAATCCGTCACCAATGTTCTTGATGTTTTGGGTAAACAATAGCCATTCATACTGTTCAAAGTGCAAGCCATATCGAATGTCTGGTAGCCATTTGCAATCCCACGACAGTGAAATTACCTAATTTGTGTGCTCACAGGAGTGCTTTGACTTGTGATCATCTGTAACATCAGTTGTTGAAATAATGGTCAATCCCACATGGAAAAGTAGTTCATTTCACCAATATCTCTGTTGGTTCCCTGGCGTCTATAATCTGCCGGTTGTATACTTCAACTTTACATCGGAATTAAAGTCCATAAAGTAGCATGTGTGTACATTCATTACTTCGGGGTGTTTAGCGATTATATGCGGTCCTAATTTAAAGTAGAGCACTCTGATCTAGTTGTTATGTTTCGAGGATAAAGTTACTATCTGGGTTCTGATTAAGATCTTCTTGGGAAAGTTATTACGCTGACGAGGCCTAACCAATCAGTCATTAAGCTCTGGCGATCGTGCCCAAGAATTTATATCATTCTGGTTGGTTTGATGCGGGTAAAGGTTGGTCAAGAGAATGCAAAAGGGTTGAGTACAATGTACAGAATACTGAGATGGCTGTTGTCGCTGCTGAATACAGCAGAACTACAACCGGAGTCATTCGGAAGTTCGATATCACGCAGTTAGATGTTCACTTTCGACACTGACGACGATACAGCATAGTTTGACATTGTATATTCGCATGCCATATAACGGTGTTAAATACACCCTTTTGCTTGACGAGTGATAAGGTGATGAGATGGAATTCAATCCCTGATGTACTTGTCTGGTTCCAACCAATCACCTTAGATGTATCTATATATTACAGTCAAGCAATCGAGTTAAAAGCGAATATAAAACAACGTTAATTTGATTACAGTTCACTCGGCCGACCCATTTTCAGTCTCGAGATTCCAAACCTCATAGTAACGTGGATCGAGGGCCGGAAACCAAACTTTATGATATAAAAACTCCACATAGTGAAATATTCACCAAACAAACAGAACAGATTTTCGTGAAGCTGTCTAAGGTGATAGGTAAACGAGTTTGTGCAATTACCTAGTGCAATTTCATGTCAGATGATCAGGAAGTCGACTGTAAATGGAAATCTCCATCTACTTGGCATATAAAATAAATCTAGGGTTGATTGAACACTGTTCCAGGTTATAACCACTGAAGTGCTTTTATTTGGGTGTAGGCAGTTTAAAATAATCTAGCTAATAGGAGGTTCATGTGAAGCATGAATAGGCGGAGCCGTTCCTACGATAAACATTAACGATTAAGGGTAGAGTTTTACAGAGCCCTTAAGTTCAAAAGACAACTTGATCGGTTGAGGTGACATTGGAACGATGACGACCACTACGTTGGAAGTTTGGAATACTGAAGGTGTCCCAAGTTATTCTACTGCGGCATCAATGATACAAATCTGTCTCGGTTTTCACAGTTTGCAGTCTTGCAATCCTAACTACTTCAAATGCAACCCAATAAAATCACAGCCACATTCAAGCTAACAGGCTCGAGTAATCGCTGTCAAAAATGCTTCTAGTCAACTACTGGATGTTTCCTGGAAACTTCAGGTAGTGACACGAACAAAACCTACATTACTTATCTCGTAACTAATCGGTTTCGTCTCATACTTGTCGAATTTCCGGTTAGCATCAATTATTGTTATGATCCAAGAACGCGCATGGCACAAGGGTTGTTTATTCGACAAAGCAATACATGGGTTAAACATGTAAACCAGACCTGTCACAAAACCACTCATTAGCACGCAGTATTCGGCCTCAGACAGTCTCGGCTACCACATATGTCAATGCTTAGTTCCATTAAGTAGCAGGGACCGTTATGGGTGATGCTGCACTCTGATGATTCTTCCTGCAATCTTCTTGTGGCTTGTACGTTGTCAAAAAATATGCCCTGCACCTGTTACTGAATAGCCGCCGTATGAGTAGTATAATACGATCGCTCAACTCTACTGTAGCATCATGCGCCAAGGAGCGGAGAGCTAGGTAACATGTACATGAAATAAAAAGTGACAGGTTAGCTTTCTGACATTACCTAATAATCTTAATGTTGAAAATTTTAGATTAATCCGAATAAACTCAATTGGTCCTAACGGTCAGAAAGCGGTCTTTGAGCGTCTTGACTGTTTTATTGCTGACGCTATACAGTACCTACGAGCCGATGTAAATCTGACCAGCTACAAGATTCAATGCGCAATATAGATTCGATCTCTGACGACCGTGTTTCATATTAATACCGGTAAACTGGTCTAATTATAGTCACATAACTGTAAGTCTTAGGTAAACTGATTTATTTTTTGACGTAAAACATGCCTCAGTTGAAGGAATATTGTCCGGGTCTGATAAATACTCACTAAAAGCACTGGACAGAAAGAAAGAATATTAGCCAACAGATTGTTAGCATAATCACTTGCGTCATTCTCCAACCGATTAACAGCCTAGTGCTATCGGTGACACCGGCGAACTTGCATTGTTTGGTTTACGTTGAAAACATTTAAAATACACCAAAAATTGATCAACGTCGGATGCTCGGGACGTTGTCTGTGGTGTTGGCTGCAGCAACACCGTCTTCTCAAGACCGAATAAAAAAAACAACGTAAAAATCTAGAACGGTCTAAATTCATTCAACTTCAATGAAGTCATACGTTTTCAGAGTTCATGGCGTTGATTGCATTGCATGCAATTAAGGAAGCCGAGCAAGTTGGGTTGTCTATAATAAATTATTATATTGGCGCTGTTCGTAGTTCTTGAAAATTGGAGGCCGCAGTCCAGATTCTGAACGTATTGCTGGAAAATACTGAGTGAACGTTTCGAAAATGCGTCCAAACAATCAGGATTAAACAGAAACAGTATAAAGCAGTGACCAGGTAATTGTACACACAATTGTAAACACAACTCCATGATGACTTACTAAATTGTATGCGATCTTCATAATCAACGGAAAGCTACTCACAAACCGGTATATCTCTATTCACGTCACGAATATAAACGTAGCTGTCCTTAGTAGTTGGGTCTCATCCCATCACCTTCGTCTTCTTTTCCTCTTCCCATACTTCCTTTTATTCTTCCTCATGGTTGTGTGGCAGTTAAACATCAGTGTGAATCACTGATGTATTG